>CAKKXW010000001.1:124386857-124573792 GCA_920937365.1 Sphaerophoria rueppellii
TTTTTTATTAATTGTTATCATTTTGAAGTTACTTAGACATTTTTTTTAAATTTAAACTTTGGAATTTTTAAAGTTTCTTTTTTCAGGAAAAAAAATGGATTTGGAAGTGTCATTTGGCTGACAATGGCCATATGACGGTTTAGAAGAGTAACATATGGCCATAATGTTCAAATAAAAGAAGAACTTGAACTTACCTTAGTGGTTTTTTTTTTTTTTTACAAAAATTGCTATGCGGCATTGCAGTTTAATAAGACAATAATAGTGGTTATAACAAAAACTGCACTGTTATGCAAAAAAAAAAATTAAATTATAAAAAAATTGTTTGTATACATTTTAAATAGAAATCAGCTTTTTTGTTGTCAAAGAATTATTCGGGTTTTAATTCTTTTTTAAGATTGCAATATGGGACCGAAAAACTTGTTTTCAAAAAATTTTCCAAATTTTTTTCTGGCGCAATTTTTAATAGACCTAAAAATTAAAGCCAAATTGGGGTAGTTTCCTTTTTGATAAAATAAGACCGAATTTCAAATTTCGGTTGTTCTATTTCGTTGGTTGGGCTTATTTAAAGGCCACCCCAACATGATATTGTCAGGCGTATTAACGTGCGAAAAAAAAATGTGGTGGTAGATTTGTTTTTTCGAAACAGAGAAACGGTTAATTGTATGATGCGAAATGTTAACTAAAATCAAAGAAATTCTTATGGGCTTTAATAATTTAAGCCTCAGATTAGTTTAAGTCACTAAAATATCATAAGATAACGGCAGTTTTTATGAAAAAATTTAAAAACGCATACATATTTTGGACCTTTGCTTAAAATGGTAGAAAAGATTGAAAAAAAAAAAACAATATTGTTATTTTTCCAATATGGTTTTGTGTAGAAAATTTAAAAGATTTTTCAAATCTGTCTTTTTTCTTTCTTGTAGTCAATTTTTAGCAAAGATTTTAGGGTCCAAAGTCAAATTTGTGTTTTTACATGTAAACCCATTTTTTGATTAGAAAAAACTTGTAGCGATCTTAAACAAACAGGGAATTAATGCCAACAAAATCTCAAATAGGTATCTTAATCGGTTGGAATAAAAAAAAAAACATCCGCTCACTTATGACAAACCAAACTTTATTTTTTTTGTGTATTTTGGAACGCTCAAGCGAAAACGACTTGCGGTATCAAAATAATTTTAAAAGAGAAAAAATTATAACCTTGGATAAACTTTTTATTTTACTTCAATCCGACTTCTTTCTACTGAGATACAGCCCTATAAAAACCACTAAATTTTTAAGCTTTTCCTTTAATTTTTATACTAGCGTAAATTTAACACATTTGTAAGTTTTATGTTTAACTTTTAAATAATGTTTCTAAAGTGTTTTGAATTCAAAATATAATTACATACAAATCTACATTTTCCAAAACAAAAAAATCATAATAAAACAAAAGAAACTGCAAACGAATATCAGAAAAAGTAAAATTGTTTTTACTCCACCAATTCTGTATTCGCTTCAAAAAGTTTTTTTTTCTATCTTACGTATGTAACGTACAGGCAGGTAGATGCATTTTTTCCTTGCCTGATCAATAAGCTGATCAACAGGAAGACATAATATTCATCAGAGTGAATGGTCTTCGTGTGCGGGAAATATAAGGGTTTGAAAAAAGAATAAAGAAAGAAAGAAAACGAAAAAGACAGATGTCTTTTGGTGGTCATAAACAAACAAAAGAAAAAGAAAAGATTTTAATGCAAGCTTTGAAAAAAAAGCTTTTTTTTTTAGCGAATTTGAATTCATAGGACACTTTTTTCCATAAGGATGAGACATCTGTATAATTACTTGTCTGTGCTTAAACCATAAAACCATCATATACTTAGCGGCCTCCGTACCTTTACACTCGGGCATGTACACCTATAGCTTCTCCAGTATAGCTACTCCACAAAAGAAAATTAGCACCCTCACCTACCTGTCAACCAAAGCAAACAGCTATATTGTTGGATGTTGGTCCTCGGTCCTTACCACTTTTGCCACTTGGCACAGTACTAGATGCCATAATTTATTGTAAGTGCAAACAAATTAAGCGAACGAAGATTTTCCACTAGCAGAATAATGTAAATAAAATGCACCACTCCGGTTGTAACAATGCTAAACATTCTGTGTACCTCTCTCTTTTTTGGAAGTGAACCGTACAATAAGCAGGCTGATTCATCTTTTTATGTTTTGTAATTTTAAGCATAACAAATTTTAAACGAAACCTCAGAAAGAAAAACATCGGGAATATTTCTTATCCCCCTGTCGGTGTTAAACGTTAAAACAAGTGGACTTAAATTGGTTTTTCGGAAAAGAAACCGTGAAACAAAAATATTGTTATATTTTGTTCATTCAATCTTCTTAATAGTGTTTCATAAGAAAAATATAGATTTTTTGTACTTTTTAGTTTTAAACAACAAATTTTCTCATCAAAACTGTTAATCCTGAAAAATGTGTTAAGGAAAAAGGTATCTATTGTTTTATAAGTTTTATATTTAAAAACAAAATTATTCCGATTTGCAGACGAACTTTCAAAAAAAAAAGAAAAAAATTCTTGAGATTCACAAAGTTGAATACTTTCCTAAACAAGGAAACAAAATGAAAACTTTGCCTTACCATCTTCCATGAATATAAAACATTTTACGATATGAGGCTAAAAGGTACATAAACGAGAAAACAAATTTGAAGGAGAAGTCCAAGTCAAAAACAAGGAAACGATGGACAAACTTTTGATATCCGCCGCCGCCGTGTTGCCGCCAATCCCGAACATCGTTCACCGCCGATGTCTGCTGCCGATATCGGTTAGGTATTCAAACTATCAACTCTTTTTTTCGCAGAATCCTTTACATAGAAACAATTTAATGTTCAGAGTCGGACTTTTTCTCTTTTTAATTATATGAACAAATATTTAATGTTGTTTATTTAAATTTTAGTTTAATATTAAAGATGCGTTATTTTCTTTTTTGTATTCAAATATTTCTTAGCATGATATTTTTCAATCAGTTTTATTTCTACAAATAGGAAATTATAAAAAAAAATCGCTGATCAACAGAAATTAAAAATAGCTATGATTTTGTTTTCGAACTTTTAACCTCAGAACCCAAAACTCAACATAGTGCCAAGTCCGTTCGTTCCTTTTTCAGCCTGCTGGCCGTCGAAAAAAATTTCATCCGAAATTTTATTCAAAATAAAATAAAAGATGCACAAGGAGTCAAAGACGAAACTATTGTTACAAAATATGCGAGAATATTCCAGCAGCTTCGAATATGCTGCTGCACGCCATCGTTAACATTCCCAATTTGTATAGAAAAATTATAACAACAAATTGCAAAAGCAAATTAGAGGAGAATGCACTGCAGCACTATGATAAAAATCATTTCGTTATGAAACATTTTCGTGCTCATAAAACTCGTGGGATCAAAGTTCATGGACCAAAATACGGTTTCCCAGTTTTTTGTATCATCTTTTTTTATGCCTGCTACTGTGTTCTTTTATTTTTACGCTTTGCAAAAAGAAGTACTCGAACCTAGAACATTACATGGAACTTTGAAACCGTATAAATAAACATAAATAAGAAAAGTTCTGTCATCTAGATTTAATTTCTGTATTGGATAATTTGACCAGCTATTTGGACGTGTCGCGTATCGGTGGCGTCGGTCGATGTCTCCATTGAGGTAACTAATTAACTTATATTTGTTTTATTTATTTCCTTTTTACAATTCCCAAGAATATTCTCATGAATATTCCTTTTGAAAGAATCGCTAAAAAAAAAAATCAAAATATGAGAGGGACTCTGAGAGTTAAATTCTTCAATTTTCTCTCACCACCACAGCGTTTAACAATATAACAAATCTTCAGCATTGTGAAACTCTTAACACTCAAAAACATTTTTAAAGTTTTTCAGAGGAGATGAAAAAATTATCTTCTTTATTTATTAATTGGTCTGAATTCGGAATAAGAGTGAAGCAAAAAATATCTTATTAACATTAAGTGCACAGGCACACAGACAAATAAATATTCATTTCGGCCAGAGAAATGCGGGCTGAGATAACGAGATAACACAAGCCTTTTTTGTCATTTCGTTCACACAATCATTTGTTAATCAACCAATTGGTGGAAGTCGTATATGAAAAAAGACAAAGGACAAGGACGACGAAAAACCAAATTGATATTTGGGCGTTAGTTAAATCAACATAATCACGTTGACTGGTGACTGTGTGATTTCGGTTTTTCTCTTGTCCATCGATTTGTCACTTGAATGTACCTTGGCTCTTGAATTTGTTGTATTAAGCCATTATGGATCTGGTGAATCCTTATTTGATATTCAAGTTTATTTGACTAGTTAAATGAAGTTTTCTTTTCTAATCTTAGAGGTCCACGTGTCTTCCTTTTTTAAATGAATAATAAAGATAAGTAAGTTATTTAATATAGAATGATACAAAAGAGATGATAAGGAAAATAGTAAGTGAAAACGAAAGCTATTTTTTGTACTTGAAGTATGGCAATGTAGAGGAATACTCAATCACATGGAGACTGTGAAATAGGTACACCGTTTGAACTATTTTACTCATTAATTAACGTTGGGAAATATACAAAAATATGCTTGTCTCACTACCAAAAAATTTAACGTTAAAATATTACTAAAATAATTAAAGCCGTTACTATAGTTTCGCCAAGAGCTTATAAATAAATGTCTTCTGATTGATTTTCACTGAATATAAATATAATTAAGTTAAGGAATTCCCTAAATAACTTCATGTTTTTATGTGTAACTAAACATCATATTTATATCTTGAAAAAACATTCAACGTAGTCTAAGACCTTTTGCTTCCGGAATCTCAGGGCATTACAAACAAATGAAATGAGGGTCACAGAAAAGAAAAAAAATGTGTTTTCATACCCCTGGGGAGATTATTTTCCGTTTGATATTTTTTTCCATGTGTACACAAGTCTGCTTTATTTGCTCTTTGATAAAATGGGCAAATTTTCAATTTCATTATATTCTCATTATGATTTTTTTTTTAAATTTTGCTTTTGACGTTGTGTTACATTAAGCTTTCAGTATTTGCTACTTTAAATCATGCTTTTTTCTTTGCAGACCCCAACCTATCCACAATTTCTTTCATTAGTTGAGTGATGATGACATTTTGTTTGTCCAGTCTAAATAGACATAAATCATTTTGGACAGGTAGGTATTTTTAAACCATACTTCCTCTCACAACTTGAATTTTTAAAATTTATTTTCCAGCTTAGGTATGAACTCCCCATTCTCTGTGTTGTGTATCACCTGCCTTAGCTTTGAAATAAATTTTATCTTCTCAATATGTCTGCCTGTCTTGACAGAACGGAACATAATGAAGAGAAGTAATTGAATAGCCTGTCCAATTTTCCTGTAAAATTTGAAATTTTATTTACAAACATTTTCTAAATAGAATTAACATATAACATTAAGACAAGGAGTGAGGTACTTAGTCATACTAAGGGTTCCTGAGTGTACGCAGTATATCTCGCTGTAAATCTTGATTAGCGGTATTTGCAGACACAGATTTTATGAGAAGAAATGTGTCTGTTGTTTTAGAGACATTTTCAGAATATTCTCAAGCAACTAAGTGGTTTGCAAAGTGGAATTAAATTTTTTTTCATTTTTAAACTGCTGTCAAAAGAAATAAAATTAATTTATTTACCTTGTAGACTACTATGAGAACGTCATCCCAATTTAAATAACAGGGATATAAATTAGGAAGTACCCTTAAAAATGTTCCCATAGAATTTCTAGCTCACTGCGGGGTAAACTTGCTTTTTTTAATATTATGAATAAATGTATATATATTTTTCAGAATATAAGTATTTATTTTCATTCATATAGATACATAAAAAAGAATTTACAGAATAACCGCCGCCGTATTTCTTTCAGTTCACATTTTCCAGTATTTGGTGGATTGAATTTACAACATGTTTCATACTTTTGACTATTCTTTCATTTTCATCAATTTTTTTGTCTCAAAATCTCACTCCAATTGAAAATTTTTGCTCAGAGATAAATTTTCATGAATTAACCTGCAACTGCTGTTTTTCTTCTCCGTCTATATTTTTATACAAATAATCCCCCCACTGTTTCGAAAACATTGTATGAAAAAAAAAAAATGGGTTTTTGTCTACCACATTGAAGCAGGGAAATTTTTTTAGAAAAACTCTTCCAATATAAAATGAAAATTCAAATGAAATTCCGTTATGTTTTATGGTGTGAACAAGAATTGTAAAGGTCTTACGTTTGTACGTACAAAATGTACACCGCAAGCTTCTAGGATGTCTTAAAATGGGTTGTCGTATCGATATCGACGAAGTAGCGGTAGCGGTGGGGGCGACGAACGACCGACGGCATGAAAAACCGACGGTTTGAAAAAAAAGTGAAGATAAACATTTCTTAACCAACGAATGGTTCCAGGACTAAAGAGCCACGATTTCTTATGACTGCTTTGCATATTATTAGCCAGTGAATATTCAGATTACAATGATCAACACAAAGTTAAATACAAACTAAGTAAAATGGGTTAATCGATTATTTTAACAATATGGCTTTAGCAATATTTAGGAATAAAGTAAAGTTCTTTATTAAAATAATGAAAACATAATGTGGGGAAAACATAGGTACAACATAGGCAAGGTACGGCTATAGAATGAATATCTTTACTTGACAGTGTGATCAGCAGAGTACTCAATTGTAAATTCCCTAGAAATGTTAGTGCTCCTTTTACTGTGTGAGTAAGAAGATTTTGAAAATGTAACAAATAGTCGAAGAGGAAATCCGTTGGTATACACAGCGGGGTGTCAAAAAAAAAAAAAAAAACAACACGACTGTAATGTAGAGTAAAAACAAACACATACCTATTACCGTTATTTTACTGCTTTTTGTGTGAAATGTCTGCCACAAGATAAGTTGTTTTTATTTACACTTTTCCGCATGGTTTACTTTTGAATTGTCTATAAGCGTCTATGAAAAACGTACTGCAGAACAAACCAGTCTCTATGCAAAACAGCATATGCAAAATAGAAAAAAAAGGAACTCGCTGAAATACAGTGCCCGAGGTTAGAATGCAAACAATCAAATATATAAGTACTAAAAAGCCATGAAATGCTCAAAGCGTTTGGGGTTGAGAACGCAGAATTACAGAAAAAACGTTGAAGCAACGCTCAAAAGTAAGCTGGCGTACTTCTGTCTGACATGTGTTTGAGACACACATGAAAGCCGAAACACTTTTCTGTGTTTTGACCTAATGAGAGTCACATTTTCCTTAATTCAATAAGGCTTTGTTTTTTGTTAGAATTCCATTTAATTATCATATCAGTTCAGCTTATTCGATTAAATTCTCACTTCACTACTAATTTAAATATGTATAGGAAGACTGCCATTTTCTTCTTTTTATCAATACATCTTCGTTTTTGTACCTGAATCGGAGGATTATTTGTAGATTTCACATAGCTTTCTCAAATATAGGAATAATGACAAATGAATCACTTGAAAGAAAGCTGCTTCAGAAGTTCTGTTAATTATTTTTGTGTCTCAACTTATTTTTTTCATATGCCACCGTTGTATGACGCAACTCCGCAGGGTGTGTATCTGCTAGCTAGTCGCTTCCATTGAATAAACCAATGTCAAAATCATTGAATAAGCAATATTCTTTCCATGTTCTTTTGACCATAAAGGTAGAGGTGATGTATGTACATAGTTGAAAGATTTATGCTTACAAGTATTTTTCTTATTTTAAAAATCTAACGTTATGCGTAAGTGTTATAAACTTAATTGATGAATGACGTTCATTCATAAACTATAACCAAAGACCATATAACAAGCTTGTTATATGGTCTTTGCTATAACGTTTATGTTCTTCGAACATTTGATGTACAAATTAAATGAACATCTGGGTGGTGCATGCTTAAATTCATTCTTTTCGTAGATTTGATTAAACAAATGTAATATTTTTCCAATTTTGAAACGACGCATGTTTTACATTTCTTTAATCAAAGTTTTGAATTTAGGCAAGTTAAAAAAATTTCCTGACACTAAAAAATAAAGAAACGCCAGTAGTTGATCGCATCAGTTGGGCGAAACAGATGTTAACGACGCTATAACAACAAATACTTTTTACATTGAAAAATAAAAGAACAGCCAAAAGAATAAGCACAAAGTAAAATATAATAAAGGGACCGATCGAGAAAACGCACCAATAAACTCAAATACTCGCTCTAGGCAACCCACAAAAAAGAACCAGTGTTAGCCACTCACTTCGAAATCGAAATGAGATTCAATAAATTTCAATGATTTTGTGAACTTATTTCTTTGATTAAGTAAAAAAGCAGCATCCCTTGGAACAATAAAGTCTTATTATTTTATTTTTTTTTCGCGAGTTCATGGCTCATATAGGACATTTATGTATCGATATTGATTTCATATAAAAGGTAAAATTGCTTTGTAATTTTTTTATCTTTAATCTATCCATATTGAATAAGTTTCGGGAGTGTTCGGCTTTTTACCATTTCCAAGCAAATATAGGCACTTTAACATGAAGTGAGAAAAAGTAAACGTTAAGAAACAAGTCAAATATTAAGAGAAAACAAAAACACTGAAGTAGAAACTTGAAAAATTGTCTCTCAACAAAATAGCTGCTGGGCTGTAGTTGTAGTTATCAGTTTTAAGACAGAGGAAAAAACAAAAACAATTCAACAACAACAATTCTGAAGAAGTTTTATAGTGTTTAGGTCCACTTGTCTGAGGAATTATATTCATGCTACATTCCAACCGAACTAAAGTCATCGTATCTTGTTCCCACAAAATAGGAAACTCTGGCATTGTTTTGCGAAAACATTAATTCAGATAACAATTTTAATTCCGGAAAAGCGGGAGACTTTAAGTTTACTTTTACAAAAATGTATGCAACATCTGAAATGAATAGAGACTTTTTTATGAAAAACTTAACAAAAAGTGGCTCAAGTCTCACGCCTTCCCCCTAAATAGAGCCAATCAGCCCCGATAGTCTTCAAAAAGCGATTACAAAAATCGTAAAATTGCCATCACTCTCTGAAGGGGTCATGAATTCTTAATTTTGAAATCGTTCCGAACCAATCAAAATGCGATTTTAAATTTAAGTAGACATTTATTCCCCCATCACCACTCTCACACAATGCAACGCAAGAAACAACTTCGATTTCAAAAACAGTTAAATTTTAATGTGAAATTTGAACGAGTAATTTTGGCAATAAAATTGCCGCTGGCCACAATGTCCTTTGTTATATAATTATTTGGTGGGAGAAAAAAGGAAATATATTTGCCAAAAACCCTAACGGCAAGCGGTTGTGTTTGAAATATGGCAGAGTTGGTTGTTGAAGCCCCAAGGGCTGCATCGGTTCAGTATTCAACAATCATTATTCAGCCTGCGTCTGGGTATAATGGCTTAACAGTTTTATAACGAATTTTAATAGCAGGTATAGTAAGTGTGTAATCTATCCTATGTTAGACAAAAGCAAAATATATTTTGATAAACATTCCACCAAAACGTTGATAGCAATTTTCAAAGTCTGTATAAAACAACTCTGAATTTTCGTTTATTGTTGTTTCGTGAATGTTGAATCGTTGAATGTCAAATTATTGTTTTGGTGGGCATTGAATTCCTGAGGGCTGTCAATTCAAACAGTTTGTTTCTCAAGAACTTTATAAAATGTAATGTCGTTTTCCATTGGCAGTCCAGAAGCATTCGGAAGAGTCCAGAAGCCTTCTCAAACCATTCCATTGGCCTGACTTTGACAGACGGAATGCTTCTGAGACGAGCAGAACTCTTCCGTTTTGAAAACAGAAGCGTCCGAAGAATGACACTTTTATCATAACCCGTTCCATTGGAGGTAAAAAAGAAACGTCAAAAAAAGACCAATGGAAAACGACATAAGAGTGTTGTTGTGGTTTCTCAAGTAACTAATTGTCGAGCGTTTGTGTTAATTGAAAACTAACACTTTCTGCTAATTGTGCGCATTCATCATCATCAATATTAAGCCTTTGAAATCATAATAATGCATAATGCTTGCAGTTTTATTTAACGTTGTGTTTGTATAACGGGAAGAAATTGGATGCAATAGGCCTTAAGTTGCAAATTTGGTCTCATTTATGCAAAGAGGGTAATGCTAGACGATTTCTCATTCGCATGGGTTGTGTTGCTCCTAGTTCTAAAGGATTTTCCAATAAGAGGTGTTATTTTGAAAAGCCCACTATTTCAGTACCTGTCACTTTTGAACATCCTCAAAATTTTTCTGAGGTGAACTCTCACAATCCACTCTTTTTTTCGTGTCCGTGAATCTGTGTAAGAGGTGAACTCTCACAATCCTCTCTTTTTTTCGTGTCCGTGAACCTGTGTAAGAGGTGACAAAAGAGTGAGCACTCAGCCGTGACAAAATTTTTTTCCTGATGCACAAACCCAAAGTGACAGACTTCCACCACAGCATATACGAGACTAAACGCACGACTTTTTTTTAAGATTTATTAAGATTTTTGATACAAATATTGGTAAATTATAGTGCAATTATATGTTAAAAGTGCAAAGAAACAATATAACGTATTTATTTTTCATATTACATGCATTTTTTGTATGTTTAATTTTTTTTTGAAAATGCTGAGCTCAACGGAATCTTATTTTCGAAATTTGAGCCCATGAAACCCACCTCGACTCCAACCTGAGCATTGTATCATTTAAAAAGCATTGGAAAACTAACACATTCTCACTGGGTTAGTACAAAACGACCAAATTGCAGCTTGTAGGCAAAAAGAGAGCGAACACCCGAAGTCGTGACTCTAGGTATTATATATTCTCTATGACAAGGCATTGAAATTATAAAAATTCACTGTAAAAATGGTGAAAATTTGGCAGAGACGGTTCGTAAAACTAAAACATTTTTGGGTCGTCGTGAAGCATCTTGTCGGACCGCAATACAGAAATTGGTGGACAAATTCGAGCTGTTGGGACAAGTTAGTGATGTGAAGAATAAAACCCGTGCACGTCGCTCAAGAACAACTGAGAATATTGCTGTTGTAGCCCAAAGTGTTGAAGAAAACCCAGGTTTGTCCATTCCTCGTCGTTCTTTGGAATTAGGCATTCCACAAACGTCATTACACCGTATTTTGCATAAAGACTTGGGTCTTAAGGCTTATAAAGTTCAGTTAACACAAGAACTCAAGCCGGCTGATCATCAACAACGTCGTGTTGCTGATTGGGTCCTTGAAATGCATGAAAATGATCCGGAATTTCATCGAAAAATCATCTTGACTGATGAGGCCCATTTCCACCTCGGAGGCTACGTCAACAAGCAAAACTGTCGCATCTGGGGCTCGGAAAACCAAGAGTTATTGTTGAAAAGCCTCTCCATCCTCAACGCGTGACTGTTTGGTGCGGTTTATGGTCCGGCGGGGTCATTGGACCTTACTTTTTCGAAAATGAGGCTGGAGCAACAGTTACGGTCAATGGATTGCGCTATCGAGAGATGATTAATGATTTTTTATGGCCGGAATTGGATGGTATTGATCTGGACAACGTTTACTTTCAACAAGACGGCGCTACGTGCCACACAAGCAATGAAACCATCGATCTTTTACGGGAAAAGTTTCCGACCGTGTTATCTCTCGAAGAGGTGATCACAATTGACCACCGAGATCTTGTGATTTAACACCTTGCGACTTCTTCCTTTGAGGCCACGTGAAAGATAAGGTCTACGCCAATAGCCCAGCGTCGATTCAAGACCTCAAAGATGGAATTCGTGAGGCTATCGAGGACATAGGGCAGCCACTTTGCGATTTGGTTATGGAAAATTTCATGAAAAGGATATGGTCCTGTAAGCGTGGTCGTGGCGGCCATTTGGCTGATGTTGTGTTCCATTATTAACGGCATACCTTCCTCTTTAAATATCAAAATTACACCTCTTTTTGGAAAACCCTTTATATAAGAATGCTTAAATTTCAGCTGGTATAATCAAGCAATTTTTTGGAGTTAATATAATTTTTGGAAAAAAACTACATTTAAGTAATATCTTAAGTAAGAGAGATTTCAATATTATGCAAACTTTTTGTTTTAATCTTCTTCTAGAAATCACTAATTTAATGTATGGGTTTATAAATTTCAAGGATAAGATTATTGACTTGACACTCTCAGCAAACAAAATACATACTATAATAATATATAAGTAAAGAATACAAAGATCCTAAAGGATCTTCAACGCCACCCATAGCGATAGCAACACATTATTTATCAACAAACCAGATTTACATAAATCTTTTAGCGAAAAATAAAGCAACATTTTCTCGAAGGAAGGAAAACATATTCCACAAGGAAATTATTCTACCAAAAATGACAACACTTCGTTACTGTCAGCTTACTGAGCGGTATCTCGTTTAATGAGTTTTTAATTGGTTTTTGTGAAGACGATGATGGTGTGAATACACAAAAGTAAAGTTGGTCTTTTGTACAACTTTAGTAGATATAAAAAAATATAAACCTATCTTCCCATACTTCCTACCAACAAAGTATAGATGTTTGCTTATAAATAATAAATTTTAAGTCTTGTGACGACAAAAGCAAGTCAAAAAACATAAACAAAAAAAGCCAAAACACACAAAATAAAAGAAAAACTTTTGTCTGGTTAATGAAATAACGTCAAAACGCATCTCGAACTTAAATTAACCCCCTTAGAAGAACAGGCAATATATGTAAACACAAAATATACTATGTAGATGTAGACCCAGAACAGTTTCCTGCTTTTCCTCTGAAAAATGAGTCAAAACTTTATTCCTTCTACAAAAACAAAAAATCAAAAACCAAATACATAGGAGCCTTTATTAAATTAAAATAGGATCACGTTGCAAACAGGCTTATATGCAATCAGTTTATATTAAAACAAACGAGTTTTTGCGAATGGCTTTTTGTATGAGCACATAGATTTGTTCCCAGAATTTTTCAGAAACCAATGTGTTGTTGAATTATCCTTATACGTTATGAACTGAACATGTTCACTATTTATCTCATGATAATATTTTGCTTACAACTTGATTGTGTCAGTATACGAGTTGAAAACTCGAGTGCTCGGGGTGAAATTTCATAACGATAATAGAGCTTTCCGGATAATTTTTCGCAATATTATGTGAGATTGTTAGTACCAAATTATGCCGAGATGTGTGGAAATAACATCCATTTTCAGAGAATCATAAGTTCAATATGCAGAAAGATATAATAATAATACAAAAATAAGTTTCTTTATGCAGCTCAAATCGCAATTTGTCCTTGGATTTAAGCTCAACACGAGGAAGTCTGGAAATTATGAAACACCATAGTAAAACTGTTAAACAATGAGAAGAAGAAGGAAAGGAACCCAAAAGAAAAGTTAAATCATATCAATCAAGATAAATAAACTTGCATAAGATATTAGAAAAAAAGCAAGCAAAAAATTGAATCACATGAAATCCCTAAACATAATTTGGTGGATACTATTGATGACGTCTGGATAATTTGAATGGAAGGCGAAAGAGAAGTACACCGTACCATACTTTGTGCAAGAAGAACCAAGACCAAGGCGTTGCTAAGTGGCTTACACTCATCAACAATTTCTGAGTGCATGTGAAGAATTGAGGGAATCTACAATTTATGACCGATTCCGAACAGCGAAGTTGAGAAGCACTTTTTCATGACAGATTTATACTAAGTGAACGATGAAATAAAAATTTTATAGACACGCGAAGTTTCGAAACGCGTTTTGCGTAACGGCCAAAGCACATAACTAGAACGCCACAGGATGCAAAATGCGATTATAAGTCATTACAGCCATCATGAAATCTATTAAGTTCATTTTGGAAGGAAAACAATCGTTAACAGAATTTATTTCATTGAAAATTTTAATATCATCAGCAAATATAAGAACATGACAATTACGAAAAGCATTAACAAGATCATTTATGTACAATAAAAACAAGGAAGGACCTAAATGGCTGCCTTCTGGTACACCCGACAAAGCAAAAATTTCCTTAGAACGATAGTTGCCTATGCAGACAATTTGTTTTCTTCCTAATAAATAAGATTCAAACCATTTTAAAATAGGGCCATCAAAACCATAAGCTTTAAGTTTTGCTAACAAAATATTCAAGTTAGTTCTGCTAAACGCCTTTACAAAATCTGTGTAGCACACATCAACCTGAGCACCGGATTCCATAATAGATGAACAAAAATGGGTAAACTCAACTAAATTTGTGCATGTTGACCCATGTTGAAATTTAGAAATAGAATTATCAATTATATAAACAAACTTTTTGTGCATAAGTTTGTCCAAAAGTTTGGGCACGACTGGCATATGGCAAATAGGCCTATAATTGATTACTAAATCCTTGAATCCAGATTTGAAAAGAGGAATTATACAAGAAGTCTTCCATGCATCTAAATAAGCTCCTGTTGATAGAGATTTATTAAAAATTATCTGTAAGGGCAGACTTAAGACGGAAGCACATGACTTTAAAACAATTGGGTGAATCCCAAGCAAATCTGGAAAAGTTGTAGGCTTAAGCTCATTAAGCGCAGTAAAAACTTCATCAATTTCAACAAACATGGAACAACAATCTGTTATGGGTGCTAAATTACATGAAAAACTTGAATGCGAGTTTGACGAACTATAAATATTTTGAAAATGACTAGCAAACATTTCAACAATTTCGTTTGAATTTGTTGATGAAACTCCATTATATTGCATGCGATCGGGAAAACCAACACTATTTCGCTTATCATTTACAAATCTCCAAAAAGCTTTAGGATTATGTTTTAAATTTTGTTCAATTGACTGGCAATAGGAACTATACAAAAATTTAGATAAAAACAGGAATTCTTTTCTAAGTCGACAGAAAAGTTCATAGTCCGAGAGCAAATTAGAAGTTTTAAATTTTTTATGGGCTCTTGTTTTCGCATTTTTGAGCTTTAATAATCGTGTATTATACCAAGGTGGATGATTATTTACTCTTTTCAATATTTTAGGCACACATAGATTTAAACCTTCAAAATAAATATTCAAGAAGATGTTGAAACTTTCACTTAATGTCTTACATTTCAGTTTACATTCCCAATTAATAGATTCAAAAAAGCAAAGTACTGAAATAAGTTAAAAAATTGAATTTAAAAATAAAACTTCATTATCATTAAATTAGGAAAATTGTTAAAACTGAAGTTCTTAAAACTTATTTGCATAGCCTTGTGATGAACAGAATTTGATAATAAAGGGGTACATTCAAATAATTTAGATTTTAAATCTTCATTAACAAACAAAAGGTCTAAAAGTCTATTTAATGAATTATATATACAATTAATTTGCTTAAGGCAAGAGAAAACAAACTATCAATTACAATTATTTCGGATTCAGAATTAATTCTACTAGGTAACATTTTATCATCATTTAATTTTCGTTCCCAAAAGATATCACCTAAATTGAAGTCACCAAGAACACATACATTTAAATCCTTATATTCAAGAACAATAGATTCAATATTAGAGACATGCTTGTTGAAGACAGCCGCAGATGACTGAGGTGGAATGTAGCTTAAAAAAAAAATAGCAGGTCTTTTGATCCAGCCACATGTATCCTGATACAAAGTTGTTCGATGTTGACAACATTTTCTTCCAACACAACGGCGAACAGCCACAAGTATACCTCCTCCGCGACTTTTAGAGATGTCAAACCGATCAAGACGAAAGATTGAAAATATGTTAACATCAAATATTTCGCTAGTATCGATGTGAGCATGAAGCCAAGTTTCAACAAAAACAAATACATATTTACTTTTTGGTTATCATGTTGGTATGAAGTCGGACGCCAACGAAATCCTAGAGAGCAACGCGAAAATGTTACCCGCTTTTTTTTAGAAAACTTGTAAATGCAGAAATCACTATGAGTAAATGAGCAAATTTAAAAAACTCACACAAATAACTACTTTAGATTACAATAATTTTAGAAATAAGAGGGAGCGACAGAAAAAAAGGAAATAAACAAACACAATAAGAATTTCATATTTTGAAAAGGACTAGAAAAGAAATTTAATAAAAATTCTTCCGTAATTCCCATTTCGTTTGTTTTGTTTTGTTTTGATTTTGTGTTAGTATTAGCTATTCCTTTTTCGTCTAAGAATAGAATTTAGATCTTAAATGCTATTAAAAGCTGGTCATTAGGGATTAGGATGAGCAGAAGCACAGAAAAACTCTCCATGTAGATATAAAAGGCAAACCAAAGGCGAAATACCATTTGGCAATAAATATATATTTACATAATGAAACTTACTTTCTTTTATGTTGAAGTCGATTGTAACTAAGCTGAGGACAAAGTTGCCCACACATACGAGGCGGTAAGTGGGGTTTTTACTCACACACAATGGTATTGTGTAGAAGCAGTCTTTATAATATAAATATGTACATTAATCATCTGTTGCTGTCATGGTTTTGCAATTTCTTATTTCTTATTTGATTTCATTACCAAATATACCACACAGATTTAGAGCTTAGAGGTTCTTGTATAAATTGAAAGCAAGAGTAGTGTCTGGGGATTGATCTGATCTTCAGCATGGGCTTATACCTTGATTGGGATTTCCAACTTACTTAAGAGTGTTACATAGGGTATGGGTATGTCCTTTGATTTATTTCATTTCCTTAACGTAACGTCACAAAAAAGCACAGAAAATTATAAAAACAAATATTTCATATAGATATTATTTATAAATATATATTATGCAATCGCACAAGCAAATAACGAATAAGTACAAATCAAAAAATATTATTTTTCCATCATCAGAGGATATGTGAAAGAACGTAGTACGAAAAACTACTGATTTATATATTGTCTCCTTTTTCTTTTGCTTTCTTAAGACATAAGAACTCGAAAAGATTAAGTCATCAAATGAAGCCAATGCCACGGCAGTGCTAATAGGTTCCAGCCATAAGGCAAAGGCTTTGAAGAACAGAAAAGTTATTGTATTATTTGTCAAGGATTCTTCCTGCCATATAAACTACCTACATCTCCCAGAAAATTTCAAAGGATGAAAGATATGGTAGAGTGGTAGTGGTTATGCTTTTGTGTATTTCTTACGAATCGCCCAACCTTAATAAGTAGCCAGAGGCAGACCTTGTGTGGGGTTGAATTCCACTGAAAAGAAGGCACACTTTTGCTTTGAGATGTTGTTTTGCTCCTTTGCAGCCCAAAACATCGTTGAAACGAAACATTCATCGCCTTTGACGTATGGAAATTAAAAACCTGCTAGAAATTCGTTGGAAGAAAATGGAAAACACTATTGAGCCACTGCATGCAAAGGATGAATGATTAAGGAGTATCCATTAAAAATGTACAATGTAGTTACGCCGCAGTTTATCGAAAATTTACGGACAAAGTTCTCGCAAATGAAACTCACAGATATGTAGACACTTTATAATTTCGTGCTCCAGCATATTAACTATGCAAACAAAAAATAATATTTCCGAAACTCTCTCTCGTTTAGAATTTACTCGTTATCGTTATCCCGTAAATGCAGGCACGTATGTGCCTAACCTACACTACATAAACAATGTTTTTTAAATCTTAAAAATTACAACTTTTATTTTCACTTAAGGAACCTTAAGATAAAATACTATACTTTACAAATTTTGCTGAAGGAACTACACTTTACCATTTATTTATTCACAGATGAAATATGATTTTGTTCTATTTTCAATGTAGGTATTGTACACATTGGTATATAATTCTATCAAGCTAAGAGAGAGTAGGGAATGAAATCTTCTTTACACGCTCGTCAGGCGGACAACAGTGGCAAAATACAAAAACAAGAAAAAGTAAACAATCCGGAAAATTTTGAATGTCCATTTCAAAAAATCACAAAATGGAACATAAACGCATGAATATTCATTAAATTCGGAAAGGACTCAGAATTTGCTATGCATGAAAACAGGACTCTGGGAAATATGTTTTACCTGAACGTTATGAAAATAACTTTTTGCTATATGTATTTTGGCATTTTGCTCTCAGAGACGGAAGGGTTGAATTTGTCCTCAACGCCATCGCATCAATGTCATTCACGAGTTTCAGTTACCTTTATTCAGCCAAATTTATAGAAGTATCATTTTTCATAAAAGCATGTAGTCCTCTGCTTTGTATATGGAACAGCTAGTACTACCAAGATTGGTAGTACACACAATACAAACTTATGTAAAAAAAACTGCTTCTGTGAAAAAATGTCTTAAAATTAATTATGCAGTTTTTAAGACCATGTAAATATTCATATTATGCTTCAATTTGAATTTTTAAAATTGATCCGTTTTTGAGATACAGAATTTTCAAAAAAAAAAAAAAATAAAAATATTTTTATAAAAATCCAAAAAAAAATTGAAATTTTTTTAAATACAAAATATTATTTGAACAATATATACGTATTTAAAAAAAAAACTTACGCTGATCGGACTTTCATTTTTCGAGAAAATCTAATAACAAAAAACCGGTTCTATGGGAGGTACCGTTTTGGAGCAATACAAAAAATTTTTTTTACATAAAACACATGAATGTTTAAAAAAATAAAACTCGAGGAAGTTTAAAAAAAAATCGTAGGAGCCGTTTTGGAGAAAATTAAAAGTTTTGGTTTTTGGCCAAAAAAATCGTATGCCACCATAAATTTTGATCTTAAAACAAAAATAAAAAAAATGGGATATGAGTTTTTGCTCAAACCTCTAATTTTCAAATTTGAAGTCAATCCCAGTAGTTTAGGCTGTAGATGCCTGTAACCTTCCAGACAGACAGACAGACGGAATCGCCGGACCCACTTTTTTCGACTTCTCTATCATCTTAATGTCATACCTCATCATCATCATCATCTCAAATTTTTTTTTTACGAATTCAATACTTGCCATATATTCTATATGTCGCAAGTAAGAAAGAAGAATTGGAAATGTAAACAATGTTTCATTTAACAAACATAATTAATTGCCCTCGTAGTGTCCGTAGCTTAGTGGTAAGGTGCGTTGGCTGCTAAGCAGTACGTCGGTCGTGGGTTCGAATCCTCATAGTTTTTATTTCATCTTTCACGGACACTGCCTCTTGCGAAGAACTGTTCCGTATATAACTTTGCTTTTATTTTATTAAGAGTGTTTATGCTTAGTAACAAAACAAAAGATTCGAGCACTAGAGAACTAATTTCACAGCAAAAAAATAGTGTTCCTTATTTGCAAGTGAAGTTGTCTTATGTAGGTGCAGGGAACTAACTTCACTGGAAACTACCTTCACATGGGAATTAACTTCACCTCAAGTGGGAAATATCTTCACTTTTGTGTGGTGAAGTTATATCCAACTATGGTAGGAAACTACTTCATCAGAAATTTGTGTGAAGTTAATTCCCACCCGTTTTTTAAAGATTTTAAGAGAAATAACCAGAGGAATGAAAAAAAACATATGAAAATATGAATTCAAAAATGCCATGTTTTTGAAAATAAGCAGCCAGAGTAGACAAAGGGCTTAAACAATTTGGGGTGTGAAAATAAAAAGATGATAGTGGGAAATGGTGCAAGAGAAATAAATTTATACTGTAATACTGCAAGGAGAGCGAAGCGAGTCCAAGTTTTTTTTGCCAAACAGAGAAACAATTTGGAGTGTGAAAATAAAAAAATTCGCGAACAAAAAAAGATAACTCTTCATTTTGTCAATTTGGTTAACAGTACACTTAAAAGAACTTAGCGTTATCCTACCATATTTTCCTTTAATAAATATTAATGTCCAATATTTTTGTCGTACTCTCGGCTAATTTGGTAAGCACGAAGTTGTTTTTGTCTTACCAAAGTCCACTCAAACGTTGTTATATGTTATGATCTATAAATAATGTTAAACATGACTGACTTAAATAGAAAACAAATTCACTTTACCACACCTGAGTACCTTTCTTTATGTGTGAAGGAAAAACGACGAAAATAGGTGTACGAGTTGATTCTGAGTGGAGTATCCTATCAGCAGAAAACATGATAATGATTGATGTGAGTCAGATATTTATGTTGTGGCTACGAAAATTTTACTTAGCTTAGCACAAAAGTTTGTTGAAGTAGGTTTTGCTTTTAGTTCGCTCAAGAGACAAGAAACAAACAAAATTTTGACATGATATAATGGTACTTGGTAGTTTTCCTGACACAGAAGGGGACCAGTCAAAACGGTTTGAAGAATGACACTCAAGTTTACGATACAAACCTCGGGAGGCTCTATAAAGACCACTTCATTTGTGTTTGTTGTGTTTTATCATCAGTTACAGATACAGGTGTTCACTACGAGAAATCGAAAAATATTATTTAGACCGGGGAGAATGTGATAGTTTCTGGCTGAAAAATGAAGCTTAAATAACATCATCACATGAAACAAAACAAAATCACTAACGTTAAGTTGATCGCCAAAGTTTCCTTGAAAGAGTTTCCCTACAAGCAACTATTTCTATCAATAAAAATAATAATCTGTATAGACGCTAAAAAGCTTATGAATAGGTAATTATGTACATACATAAATTGGTTTTAACATTGCGGAATTAAAAAAGGTTTGCTATACCATAAAAGAGTTTATAGAAAGACTTCTTTTTCAACCATACCATAAAATTTTTTGTATGCGAGAAATATGATGTCAGAGTTGCATTTATCATTCTCAATCATTTTCTTCTATAATAGTATATGATAGTGGCTCATATAAACAGAGTATAAATCAGGCTAAGCATTGTTGAAATATACTGAATATATGTGTGACTATAAAAGAATGTGAGTTTCATTGAAAGTATAGTGGTGATGCTTACATAGCATGATTAACTTTAGTGAGTTCTTAATGACGCACTTGAGAAGCTTTTGATGATTTCTTAAGCGTTTGTAAAGTGCAAAGCTGTTGTCTTAAGAATTTATTGTTTATCTAGAACTTTGAATTGAGAATAATATGAGAAAATCACATTTCAAGTTTTTCCGTATAATTCAAGCAAACATTTAAAGAGATTTTTTGCGGGAAAAGTCAGCCCTTAAAAACAAAGACAGAAATACGTACACAGCAGATTGCAGAAAGGCCGACGGGAATAACTGCTTCGCTATAATCTCAAAGCAAAGTTTTATTTCTCATTATTTCAAGTAAAATAAGAAAATAATATAAATAGGTAATGGCTTTTGTCCACAACTTTCAAACCGTAAGAAATTATATTAGAGTGGTTTTGATCAAGTCTATGAACTATGAGCCAGAAGTTACATTTTTGGGAAAGAGAAAACGATCAAAAAATTAATTTTTCTTAAGAATTGTTTAATTTTTGAGACAAATAATCTCTTGTTTCACTTTAAAAGGATGGCAAAACATTTTAATCCTTATGAAGAAAAGTTCAATAAATAGTTATGTAATGTTCATACTAAATTCTCCGATTTTTAGCATTCAAAGGTTCTATTTATATGATTTTGTAAACACATTTTTCCAGTGCTTTTTACGAAGTGAAGAAAGTGTCTTAAGATTTGGGTTCCAAAACTGTATTGCAAAGCGAGAAAAAGAATGAAAGGAAAAAAATGTAAAGATCCTTTCTTCATTATTCCTACAAAAAAAAAAATACAAAACGACGAACATCATCGCAGCGCAGAGTTTGAACTTGTGGAATAAGAAATAACATTTAATATTACGTCGTAACGAAGGTAGTTTCAAGATGGAACAATAGCAAAATATTCTCCGTTAACACCATGTCATCATTAAAAATGCATCGAAGCATGTTATCTTTATCCTTCGGGCACTTCATAAAACTTTACTTATCAAACTCAACTCTTGGTAACTTTTCCTCCATGTTGAAAAGCATTACCTTAAAATGTCCTATAAGAGTCAAATTAGTAATTCATGGAATATACTTGGCTAAAGGCTATAATAGTATTTGTTTCTATACTTTTGGTAGGTACGTTTGTCTGCCCGCCATGCCAAGCCTACCGCTGCTGACATCTCTCTGTTTCCTATGCCAACCTTTATCCAGGTTTGAGTGATTTTGCTTCTGTTTAGTAGTAGATAAAGAATTGACTTTCTCTCATAGAGAACTTTCCTGATGAAGACGATATTTATTTAAACAAAAATGTCTTGAGGAAATTTGAATTTATAAACACAAAGTCTTTTTGATACTTGGTCGGAACCCGGATTTGAAATATAACTTAAAAACTTTCCATAAGTTTGAGATATCACTATAGAAAATAGTGTTTTAGCAGCAATTGATTTGTAGTTGTGGTAGTTTAGTTATATTAGATTTACCTAACTCATTGGTTTTGTAAGGCCATAATAGTGAGCATAGAAAGAACTGTTCTCATAAATTTTCCGAGAAAAGCTGAGTTCGAAGTTCAAGCTGGTAAATGGTTATTTAAAATTACGAGACAAGAAAACGATTTAAAACGATACTAACAAGATTAATACTTTGACTCGTTTAATACGTTGTCATCTATCAAAAGTGACAATGATTCGTATTATTTTTCTTAAGTAAGCTTTTTTCCTACACAAATCCATGAACCAGCGTAGATTGCATTTACTGGAAAATATATTTTTTCCACCTACATAAGCCTGTTATTCATGTTCCATCTCGTTAACAGACAAAGAGAACAAAAAAAGGATATACCCTTATAAATAATTCAAATATTAAACTAAACACAATTATCTCCTTCGTTTGTACAGCCAAAAAAAAGCATAGAATACGACCTCTGAAATTGCAGAGTAGATGTTCGGTGACAATTCAACATTAAATAATCTAATTAGTTCCTCAAATTGCCTTTCTTTCTGTTCAAAAGAAAAGTTTGCCAGGGCGGAGCAGAAACTCTTTTGGGTTAATTAAATAGTTCAATGCGAGATTTCTAAATTGTATTCAAACTCCACATTAAACTAACTTTTGGGTTTTGTAATAATCAAGCATCAAGGAGCTCGATTCGAAGGCATAAATACTATATGCATGAGTGTGTTGCTTTGTGTTTTTATTGATGCCCGTATGTATGTCTGTATATATAAATTTTTCAGCACAGTATAAAAGGTTGATGACTGAATTGGCCTAATTAGTCAAAGAACTGATTTAATTAGCAAGGAAATTCACTGACGTTATCCCGGAGATTTACGAGCCTTGGAGCTGTTGTTGTTTGTGTGTTTGCTTGTGGATGCGAAGAGTTTGTTTTATGTCTTCGTTTTGCTCTTATATGATATTCAATATCCCAAATTAAAGTTATTTGAATACATTTTTGAACTTTTCATGAAACCGATTGAAGGAATATAAAATTATATTTAGCCTCCTATATTTACAAATGAAATTTCTTTGTTCCAGCCTTAATTTGTTCAAACAGAAGCCGTGACTTGGAATGCAATTTGTTGATGAGCCCATAAAATATTTTCAGTGTTTATCCATAGTTGAAGAAACAAAGCAAACAGAAAAAATGTAAACATGATAACAGCGCTTTGTAAATAAGAATCTTTTTTCTGTATTTATTGTTATCATTGTTATTGTTTTCACCACTTTAACGGTGATGATTGCTTTCTTTTGTGCCCTTCAAGGTTCAAGCCTTTTTTTCTTCGTCTTGTTTTATTTGAAGCAATAACATTATTCCAAGGGGAAGGATCGAAGGATTCGTTTTGTTTATAGTTCAAAAGAAAAAGCTAATTTATTTAATTGGATTAAATACTGACCAGAAGTCGACGACTACGGCGACAACAAAGACTACTCAATGTCAACGAATTTGACAGTGCTCAACACTTTGGCACACAGTGTTGAGCAATGAAATGAAAAGACGAACACAAACAAGAAGTGCAACACTTCTCCATTTGATGGCAAATTTTAATAACTATGCAAATTATGCTGAGTTGTGAATTTTAATAGGGTTGGTTTTCTTGTTGAAAATGTGAGCTCGTCGTAAATTGAAGGAAGTTGTCCCTTAATTTAACAATTTCTAGACTTACAAAATTAAAAGGACATCCTTCTTTTTATTGTGGAGTTAAGAATTTAGTGGGCTTAGAAGCATTAAGACATTTGAGACAAATTTGCAATAATTTTTGAACAAACTATAAATTCAAACCATACCAATTAATAAGGATAATTTGTGATGATATAGAGAAATGCTTCAATAGCAACTTCTATACTCAAAATAATTGAAGTCTGCTTTACAAAATGTAATAACCAAATTTAATATATATTATGTACATATAAACCAACGAAAATGATTACGTTTTCGTTTAAATTTGAAGATTAATACGAATGTGGAAAATAAACATTAAAAACGCAAACGAAAAATTATAAGAGTCTGATTTATATTTAATTTTTATTTTCCTTTTTCAAAACATAAAACGAGGAAGAAGAAGAAAAAATAACAAATAAGTCTTATTCATTTTTGAGAAAAAGTTTTCGAAATTGTAATTTTTTTCTGCTCATGATTTTTTTTATTTTTATCTGCTTACATTATGAATCTAATACACAAGAAGGGACAAGTGACGAGAGGCCTATAATATCGCTTTGAAAAAAAAGAGCTGCTCGTGAGCTCTACGAGCAAAAGAGAAGAGAGGAACACACGCCGGATTCTCAGAAAGAAAAGAAGCGTCAGATCCAGGATGTTGAGGAAGCCAACAGAAGGAATGAAGTTCGGAGGTTCTCCTGGAAGGTAAAACAGCTGGCTCAAGGTCATCGAGCAAGAACCAAAGCCTGCAAGGATAAAGAAGGGAACATCATAGTAGAATCGCAGTCAATACTGGGGATTTGGAAAGCCCACTTCTGTAGACTGTATAACGGCGACGAAGAACAAAATCCCGCCGTCATCGTCAGGTAGGAGCCTCCCATCGAACACGATGATAGCCAACAATTCTGTGAACCCGACCTAGAAGAAGTGAAAACGGCAATATCACAGCTGGAATCCAACAAAGCCGCTGGAGCAGATGGTCTAGCTGCTGAGCTGTTCAAAGCAGCAGGCGACGAGCTAGATAGGATCATGCACCAAATCATCTGTAAGGTATCTTCTAAAAGTCTGTTCATCTTCTCGCGTACACCGGTGATATTGATATAATGGGAAGAACACAGCGTGATGTCATTGGCGCCTCTGTTAAAATTGAGACAGAGCGGTAAATGAGGGAAAAGCGTAGTATATGGTGTCTTCGAGGAAGGACAGCCAGCACCGACGGCTCGGACAGAACATCAGAATAGACACATACAACTTCGAGGTAGTAGAGGAGTTTGTCCACCTAGACCACGCTATTAAGACGATCAATAACACCAGCGCCGAGATCAGACGGAGAATAACACTTGCTAATCGCTGTTTCTGTGGGCTAAGAAAGCTATTCAGTGGAAGAGCCCTCTCTCGAGCAACTAAGAACTGTACAACACCCTCATCTCTCCAGTCCTGCTATATGGTGCAGAAGCATGGACCTTGACAAAATCGGATGAATGTGCCTTAAGCTGTTTCGAGAGGAAAGTTCTTCGGGTCATCTTTTCCCCCATGTGCATCGATGGGGAAGGGATAAGAAGATATAACAGCGAACTTTACGGGTTGTACAACGTCATGGACCTAGCCAGAAGGCTTAAGGTCCAGAGACTCAGAAGGCTCGGTCATTAAGAGCAGAAGGACACCAATGCTCCGGCCCGGAAAGCTTTCGACACTATTCCCGGGGGACGTAGAAGGAGAAAAAGACCGTGACTCAGGTGGCGCACACAAGTGGAAGTGGAAGAGGCCTTCAATCAACTTGGAGTGTGAAGATTTCAAAAGTTCATTTTTGATAGAATAAAAAAAAGATCCTTTTCATAAAATACTAATTGCAAGTGTGAATCTTCATGAATTCTAAACTAAGCAATAGCTGCAGTCTTATTCGTTTGGGCATTAAAACAAAAAAAAAAAAAAACAATTAAATAATACTCATAAATGTACAAAAATGGTGGTGGGAATCGAAACTCCTTTCCTATTTCTCTTTTTTTGACAGCAAAGAAACTTTAATCCAGATGAATGCAAAAACAAATATTTTATTTCAATTTGAAGATCGAAAAAAAAAAAACAAATATAAACCTTGACTTTTAATCTTTTCTACCGTTTTTCCTATCAACTTCTAGTTAAATCTCAAGTTATTTTAAAAGCCATTTAATATGAAAGCAAGATAAGAACTCTCATGACAAATTCATAATGGCATCACCCTGAGGTGGCATAAGCAAATTCAAAACACAGACAACGTCTCGTTCCTCGCACGTCGCACGCCACCTTTGCTGCCGATGAAGGTATCAAGCGACACGACCACCCAATCCAGTACTTTTTATGCAATGATAAACGTTCAGCACACATGACATGGTTCATGAGTGGGGCTCCTTTGCTCCTAAAACAAATTTGAGAGCTGTATGATGTGTAGTGTTAACTATTAAACTATTCTTCTGTTACCTTCTTTCTATCTTTTTATTTTTATAATCTTATGCATACTATTGTCACTTTTAAGTCTCACCCAGAAAACTTGCTGAGAGCAAGGACTGTCCGTGGCATTGCAGTTTATGTTCTTTTGGAGTTCTTAAAGCCAAAGTTGCTTTCGAGAAAAAGTAGTTCGTTTCTTAAAATTGAGCCAAATCATAAAAAATTTACTCTGTGACGTTTGCAAGGAATTTAGGTTTTTTAAAATGATGATAAAAAAACATCAATAGTCTAGAAAAAGTACTGAATTCGGAAAAAAAACTCATGTTTCCAAAAAGAATGCATTTGGTATTTGCAGGTACCCAGGAATTTTCACTTTCTATCTGGGGCATATGATTTATCCACAAGCAGAGTTTGCTAACAAAAACATAAGTAATTATTATTATTATTTCAGTTTAAATCTTATTCACACAAAAACTCAAAAGGACAACGTTGTTAAATGAATGGGCTTTTGAGCTTAGACGTTGTTATTATAAGGCTAATCACGTACAGGAATAATTTCAGTGTACAATTAGAGGTAGTGTCATCTTTGCTACTAAAGAAAAACTACTCGGCTTGTGTTTGTGGTCCAGTGTCGTCCTATTTCGAATGTGCACTTTGGGTTTAATTGGACTCCCGGAAATGGATTTTCGTTCATGACGTCAGGATGATAGAAGAAATTGTGCACAACATTTATGATGTGCTTGTTCGAGCGAGCACGTAGATGTGCATGTAGAGTAACATGTTAGTTTTTTATATGGATTACGTTGCTTTAGATGTGCAAAAATATATTTTTAATTAAAAAAAAAAAGTTTGTTTTTATGCCAGCCGCAGCACAAGTGCTAATATGGACAAACCAATCATATGCACTTGAATTCATTCAAATTGTTTTCTTTGAAGAAATGCTTGATGTTAAAGAGTGCCAGAAAATGGCTTCGGCTATCTTGTTATCAGGAAATCTAAACAAAATCACTCTGAATATAAACAGGTCTTCATTTACATAAATTCTGCAATCGGTGAAAAGTTAATGCAGTATTATCAATTATCTCTGAGCATCCAAGAACACTTGGATGTTAGTTTATTCAATATTGATTTTTACTTATTTAACCCTCGTTTAGAAAAAGATTACGATGAATTTTGTGACACGTTATTGACTATTTCGCATATTGATTCCTCTCATATTTGTAACCACATTTCATTAACCAATAAGATTCCGCTTTTTGAACTTTCGCTCTGCCTTATCGGTTTCTATAGGTATTTAAAACCAAAACTCTCAATATTTTGTTCTCTATAGCTATTCACAAGAGTACGCAGGTACGCTTGCTTGCAATAATTCTACACCCAGAGAAGATAGAACAGTTTAGACTATAATAGTTGAAATGATTTGAAGCCAGGCTTTCACATGCCAAACTAGGTGCTTGGAATTGAGCTGTTAGAATATGAGATTTATCTCTATTTGTATATCTAGACCTAGTTTTCTCTGTATGGAGATTAAAAAAAAAAGAAGTAACATTTTCTTTCATCTCCATTTCCATGTCATATATACAATTTACATCATTTGCTCTTAATACTTTTTCAAAAGGGTCAAACTAGGTGCCAAACTCTTTCTTCCCCTGCCAAAGCTTTTTTCTTGAAAATGAACCTATTCAATGTGATTATATTTACTAAAAAATTATAATTTATTTCGAATGTTTTGTGAGAAAATAATGAACAGGTTAAATATGAGTTTTAATTCGATTAAGATATTTACGGAAAAATTAGAGACGTTTGATCGAATCACAAAGGATGAGGAGGATCAAGGATTTCTTTTGACCAACACTTTATGATGTTCGAAGGGTAGACACGTGCATTCAAATGGACACAAGCGTCCACTAAAACCTCTGTCTATTAACTCCTACTCTCTCTCGTTACCTTCAACCGAAGATTGGGTTCCAATAGTGGGAAGTTGTTGGCGGCAGCAAAGATAGAGAGGGGGAGGAGGTATGCGTCCACTAAGGCATGCTGCCTCGTCTACAGTTCCAGTCAGGATGAACTACTTAGTGAAGGTGTTCAGGACTACTACGACATATTCGCAGCCTATGCCTATAAGGAGCGGTTTTGCCAGCTCTTCGTCTTAGAGTCAAACTAAAGACCTGGCCCTCCAGGTAAGGGGTAGTGCGTCGGGGTGACTGCCCAGCCACATAAAGAAACTATAGTTCTGAACCGCCAACAAGCCTCGGATACGGACGGAATTAATGATGACGACCCACGCAAACGAATTAAGGACAACGAATTTCGGTTTTGCACGTGGATTGTTAGATCCCTTAACAGGCCACGTGCAGCCGAACAACTAGCGGAAGCCCTTGACTGCTACAAAGCAGGTAGAACTGCCATCCAAGAAATTCGATGGGACGGTCCGGGCCTACGTAAAATGAACAACTGTGATATTTACTACGGCGACTGCTACCGGCAACAAAATCAGCGTCTATTTGGATGTGATTTGTAGTTGGGAATCGATTCAGGAGGGGAAGGTCTTGAGTTTCAACTCAGTGAATGAGCGCATCACAACAATCCGTATCAAGGCTAAATAGAGGACCTGAACCAACTTGGCGTGGAAACTGGAGACAGCTAGCCAGGGACCGAGCTGGCTGGAGAAGTTTGTTGGGTGATGCCCTGGTCCGACCTGGACTGTAGCGCCACCATAAGTTAGTAAGTAACGCTTTATGAACCATAAGTATTTATAAGATTTGGAAGCTGACAAAATTTATGCAAACAACCTTCTGTCGACGATTCCTAAGCGAAGCTCTTGCTTGTGGTTTTTTCATGTTCGTGTGCTTGTTTTTGTACCAATTTTTCAAATACTTAAAGCAGCTCACATAGCCTAGTAATGTAATGTGGATCGAAAACTTTTGAAAATCCCTTCACGTATCACAATTGAAGTTTAAAGCTTTTATTTGTTGGAACACAAAACGTTTCGTTTGCTGTATTTTTCTGTTTTTTTTTTTTAAGGTGGGAGAATATTGTAGTGGTTGAAGGTATCCGGATAAGCATGTTTATGTTTTGATACCGAAATAAAAATATAAAAAGGCCTAAAATACGGCAAACATTGAAGTTTAGCAAAAATAGTCTGAAACAACAGTTATCAAAAACCAAAAACCAAAAACCAAAAACAAATATCATTCTAAGCACTATTTAACCTAAATACTCTTTTCAACGTTCATCGTCATGAGTATCCATACATAATTTTTCTGTTTATATCACAGATGACTCCAAAACATCCTGTATCTTTCTATTATCAACTTAAATACGTCGATATCTTTTCCTATGAACGAAGCAGACTTACAGAAAAAAGCAATAATACAAAACAATTAAAAATTCTCCAAAAGCTGATAAAGATTAAGACTGATTGCGTGAAATTGACTACGAGTAGTTCAAAACTCATACATAGAACTCATTCTTCTTAAAAACAAGGAGTCCTGGTTGCGTAGTTCAGAAAATGGAAAATGTCTACGTCTGGGAGAAACGGATTGTGCAACATAAATTTGCTCAGCCGAAACGAAAATCGTTAAACAAAGCATTCCATTGTCGACAATCGTCGTCGTTGCTTTCTTTTTATACACCATGTTGTTCGTAATAAACAAGTGCCTCGGGGATATTAAATTTGCTTCGAACTAAGTTCCAAGTTTTACCCCCCTTATGAAGGTTTAAATCTATAGATGTTATAAGAAGAATCCCAAGCGTTACCTACTTTGCAACTGGATGATTCCAAACGCAGTTTACATAACAGAAAAGGAGCAACTCAGACTGTAGTCTTTGTGTTTGTTTGTATCCTCACTAAGTTGTTTATTGTCGTGCTTGCTGCATATCTTTTGGTTTGACTAACCTCAGTTATCGTTGCCCTACTTATAAATGTATCATTTTTGCAGTACAGTAACAGTGTAAATACAATTTATAGCTTTTTTACTAACTTTGCCCAACATTTGGTTGAGTGTGTGGATGCAACGACGACGACGCTTTTGTATTTGGAATTTATTCTAGGCTACCTTTTACACCTGGCATAATATTTTATGGGCTCTTGGGACGTAGTTCTGTTTTATTCTCTGTTAATGTTTGATATTTAATTATCCTTAGTCGTCGTGATTAAATCTAGCATTTCTTTGTCTACAAGTTTCTACTTAATAGTTGAAAAATATTTCAACAATAATTAAAAATATTTTACCAAATTTAAATTGTAAATTAAGAAAAATTGTTTGACCACCAATTCGTAGCAGTTGTTTTTCAACAACCTTAAGAGAATTTCTTGTTCATCATTATAAACTTCGTTTGTTCTTGTTGATTCTTGTGAATCTGAGATGTCATAGTACATTTACGATATGTTAATATTTTCATTTTAACTATACTATGGCATACTTTTCAATTATTGAAACCTAAACATTTAGTTTCAATATCCATCAATATAAATAAATTGAAACCATTAACTTTCTTCAAGCAGGCAGTTCATATTGCTTACATAGATAAATTTATGTTATGAAATGGGTTTGTATTCATTTTTTTTTTAATTTTGAGATTTGGAACACCAATTTTCGAAAGCAATAATTCTTCCAAACAAAACAATTTAATGGTATACATTATTTCTATGGACTTGTGCTTTTTTGTATAGCCTTCTGCAATTTATGGTTTCTTTATTTCGTATGCGATTTTTATTACCAATATATCGCACACATTTTCTAGGGCTCGTAAGCCATCACAACACAAAGTCAACAACTATTAAATAGGAAAATTGAAAACTAATGAAGATGAAAATAATTTCCAATATCACTTCGAAATACAATAATATCTACTTATGAATGTCTGTGTGAGGGAAGACAATTTTTTTCTGAACTTCAATGGCATATTAGTCATTGGATATAGATTTGGTCATTTATAGGCACGTTCCAAAAGTTTGGATAACTAGATGTTGAATGTTATTCTAAGTTACTTGTTAAACCAAAGTTTCGCAACATGCATGATATTGAGAAAGTATGAATTTCTTTCGACTGGAAACCTAAAATGTATTTTTAAGTACGAAAACTGACCGAAAATTTTATGAGTCAACAAGTCAACAATGTCAACAAAAAATATTAAATGTGATCGTTTACAAAAAATATTGACATAAATTACTTGCAACTTACTGAGCCTTGTTATATTTTTCACTACTACTTGGTTCATGAAAAATTGGTTCATGTTTCATGATAAATATAAAGTACTAGCCGACCCTACGAACCTCGTCTCGCCACCCTTCAAAGCAGCATAGATATTGTTAAAATGCAATGTGATTTGCTTGAATACAAATAGAGAACTACATTTCTGAATTTTTCCAAGCATTACAACTAACTTTCTATTTTCATTTAAGCATGTAGTAGAATTCAACAAATTTTTGTTCTTCTGTTGTGTTTTGACTACTTCACAAAATCGGAATTCCATACGGAAATGCGGGTCAAAATACTGTGTTCTAAAATCCTGCACTACCAAAATACTGTATTTTTTCTTAAATCCTGTATGATTAAAATACTGTACGACCTAAATCCTGTATACCGTTTTTCAAAATCCTGTAACTCTAAACAATTTTTTACACAATCCTGTATTTTCAAAAATACTGTATTTAATATTAATCAACATAATAACATAATACTCATCATCAAAATGTTTACAAAAATAGCATGAAAAAAAGTAAAGTATAAAAAAATACATAACTTCAAATTCTAATATTTCAATACAGTATACAATTTCTTGCTATTCTTTTTAAATAACAATCATGACTTAAGTCTGTGATTTCATTGGTTATTCGAGAAATACGTGTATTTTGTAAAGTGTGTTTCTTTTTTTAATATGTTTTTATTAAAAAAATTTGTAGGCATGCTGTAAGAAATTTGTTTTGATAATCTGAGAAAGTGCGCACAGGATTTTGGACATACAGTATTTTGTAAACAGGATTTCGACCCTAACCCATTACATACAGCTTTCGATTGTCCCCCTTATTTGCTGACTTTCTAGTTAGACTGTCCCAAAAACTTGTTTCCACTATATCTACAGTGAAAATTTTATAAAAATGCATTGAGGATTGAGCGGATTAATTGTTCAAACGGGACATACAAATAAAACAATGCACCTTAAATTATTTGCAAAAATATGATTTTAGGTCTTGAAGCTTTCTTAAGATCACCACAAGAGAAAATGTATTGCGAGAAGTTTTCGGACGTCGATGACTTACAAAATTAATATCAAAAACCCTTTAATATTTTAACAATTCGAAGAGATTTTTCTTAATAATAACATAATAGGAGACGTGTTCTTTTTTTGTTTATGTATTTAAAAGTATATGTATTTAAAAATGTATGCTTGACTGGGGTTAAAAATATTTTTAAAAGAAGGTTTAAAAGTTTGTTGAATGAGTGTTGTCAACATATAAATACATACACTTGTATGTATACATACACTTGTGAATACAATTCACATTTTAAAATGTGTTCATAGGCTTTAACAATGTGCTTCACACATTAGCCTTCAAAATCAGCATAAAATTGTCATTTTAATTCTCCACACGCACTCAAGAAATTATTAAATAGTGTGAGTCGCTTATAGTTCTTGGCATTTCGAAGATTGTTCTATGAACAATCGCTATTATCTTTTTCTTTCCGAAATTAAAGCCAAATCCTAAGTACAAGTACAAGTACGCATACCTATTCTCGTTTGCTTTCATATTGTTGACAATTTCAGTCAAAGCTCTGCCCATAGTTTTTCAATGAGATACCCCCTGATATGGTTAAGCTATCAGACATACAAAGGTACAAATATAAAAGCAATATTGACAGGATTGCGTATAATTGGTGGTTGATGTGGTTATGCTAACATAATTCCTCTTTGAAGAAATGGAGTCTTAATAATTATTTAGTTATCTGGCTCCATTTGTTTTGAGTGACAGATTATGTCCTTGCATTTCCAAAAACAAGTAAAATATCGAATCGATTTTTTTTTTTTTTTGTAATGTCCAATCAGTTACGGTCTAGCCAAAAACAAACGTGATGACATATTTAATGATTTCAGTTTGCAAAAGTATCAAGGCCTTGTGCAAATAGCAAACAGAATGAAATTGGAAATTATTTGCTGTCATTGCGCTAATTCCTACTGATACAAGTTCTAACTCTGCTAAAAATGTGAAAGGGCGATGTTTGCGCATCCAATGCAAAGTGCAAAAAGAGTTCATTAAATGTTTCAAGACCTGAACTTCAACTCTTGATTTTTTATTAATTGAGCAAATCTACCCGTTTTAATAAAGTAGGTAATACAACACTTTCACACAATGAAATTATACTAGTTTTTTATTAAAATTGGGTGGCGCGACAGCTCTTGAAGAGCCAAGGCCTAAGTGGCTTACTCTCTTCAACAATTCTCTAGGTGCGTGTGAAGAATTGAGGAGACCTACAATTTTACGCCGATTCCGAACGGCAAAGTTGAGAAGCACTTTTTCATGACAGATGATACTCTTGGAAGTTTTGTCAGTTCTTCGCAAGAGGCAGTGTCCGTGAAAGATGAAATAAAAACTTTGGGCCCGAGTAGGATTCGAACCAACGACGTTCTGCTTAGCAGCCAACGCACCTAACCACTAAGCTACGGACACTACTAGTTTTTTATTAGTAAAGTAAAAAATGTATCAGTGAATGGTTACTGGAAGTACAATCAAATTAAATGCAATAGTTCAATTTCAAATTCCTTTTCCATTAAAATAGCAACAGTGTCCAATGTTTTAAAGAGATCATACTTGAGACAAGGATTTCGAGTTGGTTAATACTTTAAAGCCAATGTCTTTCTAATGGTCTTACATTTGCCAACGATTGACCTCGTTATTTTTTTAGAACATTCTCATAGTCGGTTATTTAAACGGACACCAGAGTTACCTAAACATTTATCATTGTAAAAGACGATTCTGAAATTTTGCCAAACATTTGCTCTTACAGAAAATTTTTTTGGCAACAGAAGGATAGATTTTTTATATACCATCCACAAAAGATTTTGAAAAAGAAAAGAAGATAACTGCAAGTTTATCGACTAATTTGTATGTTATGAAATGAGTATAAGTTTTACGGATTTCTATGGGAGTCTTGCCAGTTAGTTTGCTGTATAGAACGACTAACCACATTGAGGATAGGTAGTCATTTTTAACGCAAAAAAATATTTATGTATATCATTTGAAATTTGTTACTCCAGGTAGATGTCATTTGAGAACAGGAAAATATTTATCGCAAAAATCATTCAAAGATACCTTTACAAAACTTATTCGAAACTCAATAGCTGCGTTTTATTATCACAATGATCCAGATCAGATCATTAATTTATATGTCTAACAACAACAAATTGAAATCCTGCTTTTCCTTGGATCAATTTTCGTGATCCAAAAATTAGTTCTTCTTCCGCACACAAGTTGCAACGTTGGCGTATATTTTCAATAAAAACTGTCCTGCCACTTTCACACATTCATCTATCTGGTAATGAAATATTTTTCAATTACATAGCAAAAACTTTTCCCCTAAAACATAACAACATAAAAATCGTTCAACAAAATAATCGTAGGGCAACTCCGATCTAATTGTCAGAATGAAAAAATTACAAACACCTGCCAAACTTGAAGTAAAAAACAAATTGATCTGATCCGGATCAGATCATCGTCATAATAAAACGCAGCTAATATTGGCTTAAGCAGTTTGAAGTTAAAAGTCAGATTTCTTGATCTTGATTGGAAAACTCCAATGTGATGTCTTTTAAAAATTTAGAACCCATTTCACGTAATGGAGCAGAGCTATATTTAACACAAAAAGGCATCAAATGAAATGAAAATCAACTCAACATAAAGCTATAAGTGCATGGTCGTACAAAAAAAATTGTTTTTAGCGTAATAATAACACCAACAATCTTGAAAAAAAAATATTTAAGTACATACTAATTAGTGGCTTCTTAAACCACACAGCTAAAACGTATATACGTGTTTTGTTTATAAAGTAAAGGGTGTAATAATCGGAGCGAAAATAATCTTGACACGTGCAAATAATAAATAATAAATTATATCGATGCTCCCCATCGCTTCATGTGAAAGATTGTAAGTTTCAGTGCAAAGGGATAAAAATGAGAAATATTTATAAAGGGTTACTTTTAGTTCCAGGCTTAATTTATTTGCAATTTATCGAAACTAAAATTAAATCTACTCAAAAACAAAAATGAAATCATAAACATGTTTTCCATTCCAAAAGTTCTTCGTTTGAATGTAGATTAATTTATAATATGCTGTTTCCACTGACGCTAATCACGAGATTTAGAGAAGTAGATTAAGAACAAATCTTTACTTTTATGGGATTTAGGGTACTTATTAGTCGACCAAAATGTAGAACAATCGTACATTTAGTATAATACTACGTTTTAACTACGCTAAATTCCAGAAAAGTCGAGATTTGCTCTTAATCTACTTCGCTAAAATTAGCGTCAGCACATAAAACAAGTTCTTAAATCCATATTGCATATTGAAATAACTACTTCCAATAACACGGTGCGGGTGCCCAAGGAAACTAGTATATATTTTATCGTATGGGTAATAGGAAATCAAACAACAATTCAAAAAAATTGCTAGAAAGTTGGTGTTAATTTTCATTTATGCAGATGCAAAGCTGATAGAGGCGGTATTACATAGATTAAAGCACTAATCTAAACTTTCATGATTTCTGCATTATTCGATGCAAACGATAAAGTTTAACAAATCATTTTTGCAGCTTTCATCCCCTTTCGTATATATTACGGTAGGGTTTGCTTACAGGTGGCACTAATCCAAACTTTCAACAAACTGCACTCGGAGGATACAGTTGGCTGGCAGCAGGTAGTATGTTTTTGTGGATGTTAAAGAATAAATGTTGATGAAGGAGCATTAGAGTGCTAAGACATTGAGATTACGTCGAAGAAATGAAATATGTCTGATTGATGTGCATTTATTAAAGAACTCGATTTATCTGCAACTTCATTAATTGAAGCTGATTGCTGTTTGTTATACCTTGGACCAAAAGAAGAGTTTATTTTTTTTTATAATATTTAAGAAATCTTATCATACTTCTCTTTCCGAGATATATTTAAATGTATTGGATTTAGATTCAGTTTACAAAGGGGCTTGTATGGTCTTTAGATACATTTTAAGACACTCCTATTGTCCTATTTTGTGTTCAGGCAAACAGAATCGGACCTGATTACTCCTTTTTGTGACACATTTTTTGCGTAAGAACATCGACCTACAAACGATGTACGATAAGCTTCTATCTCTATTGTTAGGATGTATTTTTTTTTTCGCAACGGAAATGCTATGCATTCTCGCTCCAAAAAACCAGGTTACTAAAATTAAGCATACACTACCACTAAACGGGCTCTAGTTTTCCACAAATTTAAAGATTTCTCTACGCTTGAATAGAATTGTTAACTTTTTTCTAGCGATTACTTTTTGTATTTTTTTTTTTTTTACATTTCTCTGAAAATATATATTATTGTAAAATGTTAAATAAATATTTACAACAACATTAGTTACTTGCAACTTAAGAAGGGTTCTATCTTGAAGAAGAAAAGATAGTATCTTCTACCAATACCTAAGTAGATATTCAATTTTTGTTTTGTTTTATGAGTCATTTTAAGTCAATGCAAAAAATAAATTGACTAAAAATAGATATGTATATTGGTTAAGGAATACAGAAAATCAAAGGAGTATTAGCTTTTATCCAGTGTATGGATTTCAAAACGAACAATGTAGGTATACCATTATCGCTAGAACAAAGTTTTTATGAAATCCGTACATTGCTTACACTGAGTTTGGTTGAATTGAAATGTTCTAAGCAACTCTTATTCAACTCTTAATCCCTATACGTCTTGTCGAATAAAAGAGAAAAATGGAGAAGCAGTACACCCCAAAAATTAATAAACCCCTAGGTCAGTGAAAAAAAATTACGGCACGCGCCGGCGTTGTTGAAAATGTATCTCTTTAATTTCCTACAAACGCAAGGATCCATTCCGAAGTTAATATTTATATCACGAACATCTCAGCAGGAGCAAAAGCTTCTGTACAAACTTATGTATAATTTTTTTATGTATCCCGAATTGCAGACTCACTTGTTAGTAAGAAGAGGGTAAATTTTGAACTGAGATGCCTTGCACTTTTAGTACATATGCGATCGTCAGCTACAAGAGTCAAACAAATCCATTTTTTTTTTGTGTTGCTGTTACGAAAATTAGAAATTTTGAATTTGTTTTTGAACACCATTATTAAAAGTGTTTAAAGCGTTAACGCGGCGAATGATTTCACAAAACCACTTGTTTTATCATGAGCACCAAAAATGTTATGGAAGCTATGTAGGGCAAAATGTGTGTAGTACCGAATCGAATAGCGTCGGCCATGATTTGTTGATTACATATTTCATTTTTCTTCGTTATTCTTGCGGAAACAAAGAATGTGATTAAAAGAAAAATATTCTCTGAAGCCCTTTCAATAATTCCAAATGAATCTGAATCCTTCAAGCGCGGTTATATGTACTACGTTTTTTCAAAAAAAAAGGTCTGACTTTTTGAAATACAGTGTACACAAGCTCATGGTCTCTGACGATTTTGTGTAAGTGTATACACTGCTTATCACAACTTGTGCTTTGACGGCCTATGTTTGTGAGCAGAGTTGGTGAAACAAAATTTTTATTTTAGTTCATTCAATTTTTCCAAAAATGTTTCTATGGATATATATAAGTCCTCTTGGTAAGTTGTGTGATGATGACATCATCGGTAGCAACTTGTGTTGGTTTTATTTGTATATGTATAATTTAATCTTTGATATTCAAAACACTTTTCGAAGATTTTTAAGAATTGAAAAAAATAATCAATATACCTCTTTTAATAAATTATTAAAAAAATCAATATACCTCTATAATAATAGTTCATAATCTCCAGAATTAAGGAAATTGTTTGAAAGGTAATACCCGCCTTACGTTAAGTAAAAAGCAAGTAAAATGTTTTAACTTTTTTTAATGACTTTTCTTAGTTTCAAATAGTTAAAACGTCAGTTAATCAAATTATTTGAATTAAAACAAAAATAAATACATAGACAAATGTTGACATAAAACAAAAACTATGAAATATAATCTACTAAGGTATTGCGTTTCGGCCCCATTCTCTGGTTGAGAAAACAAACAACAAAACAATTCGCAGATAAGGACATGAAGTTGAAGGTTCATCATTCTGCTGTTCTTGCTTGTCTGACAACTTAACAATGTGCTTTAAAAGTTACTTTTTTTAACAATTTAAATTTTTCATAATTTTTTAAAGATCCAAAATATAAGAAAAAAAAAATAAATAAAGTGACTTAAATGACTTGCATTCATCAACAATCCTCTGAGCGCGTATGCGAAGAATGGAGAGGACCTTCAATTCAATGCCTATCCCGAACGGCAAAGTTAAGAAGCATTTTTTTCATGACAGATTGGAGGTGTTGTCAGTTCTTTGCAAGGGGCAGTACCCATGATAAATGAAATAAAAACTTTGATGGGCACGAGCAGGATATTGGAAAAAAACTTGTAAAAATAAAAATAAAAATAGAGGTTAAGCATAATAATTCCTAAAACATCAAGTTTTTATATACGAATTGTTGTTTTTTTGTTTATTTTGTCAACTCTATGCAGTAAGTAACTTGCAATATGTAGTATTTGTTTCATGTCACAGTTCTTACTCACTATTTTTATTTAAAACAGATGGTATCTTCTATTAAAAAACAAAAATAAACCATAATTTTACATGGCATTTAAATTATTTAACTATAATTACTTCGATTCTGACTTATAGTTTGCAGATTAAATGTTGAATACAACATTGGAAATGGTGCAAGAATTGTGGAAATAGGCACAATCACTTAGGTATTACAGTTGAACCGCTTGTGAATTCAAAGTGAAGAAATTTCCATCATGTAGACCAAACCAATCAAACATGTTGTTTTCTAATTTTAGTATCCTATCTTTCTAGTCGGTTGTCAGTTTTTGTAGTTGAAGCCTGTAATATTAATGCTGTGTCTTGTTATAGAACAATGTTTATACATATACTATTATATTGTGCACTGTGCAAGTTCATGTTAAAACTTAAATTTTTATCGTGCAGATCGATATCTCTCAAATAAGCAGCAGCAGGGCTGTACGTAGATTACATTTTCAAGGTTTAAGAACTTTCTTACATTAATTTCTTATTTGATATTTTTTTTTACAAAATTTAATTTAATGAAAATTCTGTAGGCACAATATTCGAGTATACTCCCTCAAGAGCTATCCAAAATGTATTATTTACGACCTACAATGAATGATTGTTACTTGAGAATTGAAAATTATAATACCATCGATTTTTCTTACATTCGTCAAAAAGGTTACTTCAGGTTGAGCACCGGACAACACTGTTCACGAATAAATAATTCAATTTTACAGAGACTCGACGTCCCATGTTTCGGATGTTTTTTCGAAAGCCACAGAATGTTACATCAATCGAAAAATGTTATTTATTACTATTAACTACTGATACTCGCAACTCCTATGGAATAACATAACTTCTTATAAATAAGCACAAAATTATTATTATTTTTATGTTGGAAATTATTACATATATTTTTAAATATTGGTTTATTTAAAATTTTTTAAGAAGCATGTCTATAAATATTAATGACCGTTTCATTCACCATTAGCATAGATTCGTGAAACTGCTCACATCGAGTAGTGTCGATGAGGAGAGCATGAGAAATGCCATGTCTACACCGAAGCACATCCAACATTGAAAACGACAATCATAATGAAGATTGATTTTAATATCCCTTGGGTGAGTTGAGTTGGTATGTTAAGGAATTGAAAGTGAAAAAATTAAATTCTCTAGCTAGCTCTTGCTGATGGGATGGTTTTCAGTGTGATGTACCAGATGCGCAGGCAAAATGGATGATTCAGCTGAAGAACTCAACGAGATGAAATGCAAGCCAATGATTACGCGAAGTCTTTAATCCACCATATGATAGTCGCGAAAGTGTCATGGAAGATAGCCATTGTATAGTTGTAAGGATTTGTTTATATTACTCAATTCTATTGTAAGAGAAAGTGTGAGATGAATTATATGTTTAATGCTGTGGAGACGAATCCATATAATTATGTAGTAGCTGTGCGTAACAGGAAATGGGTCAAGGCAAGAGTAAAACTCTTTAAGTTATAAGCACATTCTCAAGTTAGAATATGTTCAAACACAACAAAAGGAGTCGGAATAAATGTATCGGGTCCTGCATTAGTAATTTGAAGAAAGAGGTTATTCAATGAGATTCGCATGAACTTAAAGTTTGATAAATTTTAATAATGAAGTCCTTATAGAAAACATATTTTGCATATTTTATATACTTCGTGCAAAATTTACAGTTTTTCGTTCAGAGAAACTATATGTACATAATTATGTTTTGTAAGCACCGACCGGTAACATTTTTAATAATTTATATTGATATTTTTTTTGAGACTCTTATGAGAAAGTGATTGATAGTTTTGCTTCATTGATTGCAGCTGTAACCGAGAAATGGCAGTGCACAGTGCTTGCTTTCACCAGGGTTGCCAGGTTTTAGGTACAAAAGTGTTTTTAGTCGAATAAACAAGATAACAAATACCTACCTACGACATAATTTCTTAAGTACTTTATTTGCGCTAAGCATAGGGAACCAAACAATTATCCCACAAATATTCTTAATAAAATTTAATATTTTTTTTACTTTATTTTCAGGTAATCGGAAATTCGTTACCCTCGGAGAATAGCTAATTCGCAATCAGCATTCTGGGCGATGTATTTGGCTTAGCATCATTGACTCTGTTGTTTCATTCTGTTTGATCTTATACTTCTGTTGTCGACAAAATGCCCTTTAGCCCAGAGGAATGGTGTCGTATTTGTTCAAATGGAGACCATTGAACCTCTTGTGATCACTGTAGAGATATATTCCAGTGGCTTACAATTAGCGCCAATATTGTAGCAGTGGTTTACTTCATAATTTAATTTAATCAAAATAGCCTTAATGTTTAACGCTCTATGACTCTAATTGTCGACGTGCATTTTGTGTATTATGAACGTTTTAACCAAACAAACTCAACAATTTTACCAACTTAATATATCATTCCTATCGTCGTTGAGCCGCAATCTGTGAAGATCTTTAAAATGTTCAAGCTTTACTTATATTTAAAATACATAGGTACTATTTATATTTGATAGTTGACAAAGTTTTGAAATAAATATTTAGTATACGAAATTTATTTCTGTTGTTTTAAAAAAATATTTCAGTGATTTTTTTCACACTATCAGATAATGCCGAAGATAACTTATAGAAAGCTTAATCTTACGACAAAATGTTTCATCACTTAGTGCAGTGTTATCTAGTTGTTCGTAGACTGATCTAAAACAAACAAACACTTACGCAGGTTCTTGGAATTCAATTAGTTAAGATTTCTAGAGTTTCTATTTAAGAAAAGAAAGGCGTGGTCGAATCAAGATGGCATCGCCTTCCAAAAACAGCGTTGCTTTGGATAAAGTTTCAGTCGGTTTCATAACCTTTAAACCGGTACGGTACTATGGCCGGATAGATAGACAGACTGAACTTGTTTTACCTGAAAATTAATAATACTAAATCGTGTATAAAATGGTTGTTAAGCTTTTAACAAATCGATTTTAAAAACTCATACCTAGTAATTTTTGTGATAATTATGTTGAATTGTTAACTCTCAGCCAGAGATAAGAGAAAGAAAGTGATTGAAAACTGACTTACTCACCGGCAATTTCAGTTTATATATTTTTTTTTTTCGTGAGATACTGAATTGACGGTAGGAGTGTATTTTAAAAAAATAAGCGTATACTTTCACCGTTTATCAATTTTCGTTCGACAATTTGAGCTTGTAGGAAAATCCATTTTGATAGCTTATTTTCTTTTCTCTACTCTCAATAAACATTTAAGTGCTTTTATTGATAAACTCTTTTGAACTCAATAAAAGTTCTAGCAAATACCAGCTCACAAAAATCGGAATATAGGTAGTGTTTCACTTCAACCATTCTTAGGATAATGAACATAAAATTGTACAAGTCAAACATCGATTTAAAATTTGTCCATTTTGTGTTTGTTTTCCGATTTAAGATGGAACCAGCAAAGACGAGGAGTTAATAAAACATTTTGCTAAGAACGCGAGTTTGATAAAGCGTCCCGCTGTAGTTTTTCTATGCCATGAACACTTAAGTCAAATGGTCAATGTTTGCTTAAAATGTTTGAATACAAATTTAACTTTAGTAGTTTGTTGACTGACTTAAATTGAAAATACGTTCATGCATACAAATATTATGTCAAAAACTATTTTGTAGCTCTAACGGTTTCACAAAATAACAAAACCAAAAATAAAAGGTCGATTTACTTGATTTTGCAAAACTTAATTGACCTTGATGTATCCTACAAATCAATCAATGATCTTCAGACTTCTTTCATTAGTGGTGCTGTGTAGTTGTTATCATTCACATACTAAAAATAAAATTGGCAGATGCACCATAATTCAACGGAAAATGTGTTGATAAGGCGACGAATAATAATATGTGACTTTAGTCTAGAAGCCCAACAAGTTCCGCGGAGCAAGTGTACTTTTCTGTAACAAAATATGCTGTAGTTACCACAAGTATATAATATTATATATCACATATACATCAAGCTTTACTTTATTGCTACTTAATTAGTTTGGTTTTGCGTGAAGAGCTTGGGAAAATAAAACTACTTTTGCTCAGAGTACCAGGGATACAATAAATTATCATAACTAATTTCTGGAGAAACTAGAAAGCCTTTGTCAAGACAAATGTGGAAGAAGAGTAGAAGGAGCAGAAAAAATGACATTAAAAAATCGAATCCCATTGATGGTAGTTATCGATACAGAAAAAAAAGTTTGGTTTGCTAAGAGGAATGTTAATCACGCACCTGGCTGTTGAATAACGCATCAAACAAAACATTTATATACATGCGTGCATACACATTTATATTATATAGTTTTTTTGCAAGAAATCTTTTTCCAAACGAAATTGACTTTCGTGTTTTTAAAGTCTCAACTTTCCTAGATGGATATTGTGATGATCTGCGAAACAGATCCCATATGTACATAACAATACTTACCAGATAATACTATCCATAAAAACATTTACATATTTACCACAACAACATTATCCATACAACAAACTTTACATTCATACACTGTACTCCCATACAAACAAAAATCAAAATTTTGAAAAATTTTAATCGTGTCAGAAAAAAAACATAAAGGTAAAAAAAAAGCCAAGTTCTTTTATGAGCGAAAAACACTGTGTATAAAGTCAGCCACCAAAGGTAATGAGATGGAGACCTACAAGAACGCCAAGTTCTTAACAAGTAAAAGTGTTATACTGAATATTAAAATCATAGAAGATAATACAATAATATTAAATGAAAATAGAAACTGAGCCCAAAGTTAGTTTGAATGAATATTTCAAGTTCACTGTTCAAGTTTAAAAATGTCAGTAATCATGCATCAGAGGAAAACTTGCCAAGTGAACTTGAAATTTTCATTCAAAGTAACTTTGGGCTCAGTTTCTATTTTCGTTTAATATTGTTGTATTATCTGCAACAAAAAACCCACACTGCCGATGAGCTAAGTCAAAGAAAGCATGCCGCAGTCGTAGCCTGGACACTCTCTTCAACCTGTACCCTGATAGATTCTAGACCTAGGATCGTGAAGATTATTAAAAGGTTGGAGAGAGAGGAACACGGGTCCCATTACAAAATGTATACACATACTCGGCTTTTTCCATATTACCATCTAAAATTATATTTGAATCAGAATGATTCCATGGAAGGATATTTTATTTCTTGAGTAAATTGTTATTAGTGGTGAGAATGAAATGATTCCAAAGACCAGCAAATCGAACGTATACAAATAAAATTTCTTAAGGAAAAATACGATATCACCAGCCATTAAGATAACAAAGCCAAACACCCTTCAAATCAGCGCAAACATGCTGAAAATATAAAATTCATTAAGCATCTGCTTCTGCACCTACCTACCTATAATATATCAAATTAAGTACAGTTAGGATAACAAATAGCTCATGAACAATCTGCCATCGTTGAAGCTATCGCCACCGCCGCTGTTACACTGGCTATAGGTAAGTTCTTAGGCTTCTGGGCTTAATTCGGTAGTAATAATTCCCAACAAATTGGCGTGACAATTAAACAATAATTAAGTGCGACACACGTTCAAAATTTGTAATCTGCTAAATTGATCAATAATAGAACTTTATTTGCAACAAACGAACAATTTCAGTAAGTGGTTAGATAAAATAACACTACCGCATTGGTGACTGGTGACGGTGATAGAAACATGCATTCCCCTAGCCTTCAAACACATAGTATTTGTTCCCAAGTAGATACAAATAAATGGGTGTTGTGCCATAGTCCTGCATCCTGGTTTCTGTTCCTTGTCCCGGTCGTGGCCAAAACTCCAACAGCTTTATGTTGTAATGTATAGCCCAGGACATGTCAAACAATCTTTTATCAACAGCTGTTCGCTGTCGCTGGGTCCTTGGAACGTTCCTGGCATATATCCTTATTTCTATTACAGTTTTTTTATATTTGTTAATATTTCCGATAGCGAACTTAAGGGCACATAGGTTGAAACTCTCATAAATCAGGTGAAAACACATACATAAATCAGTCATTAGGTTGTGAAACCGACAGTTACAAGGACATCGGGTTTCATTTCTTTCGTTCGGTATCGGTATTCGACTAGCGGTGCTTAAAAGAAATTACATATGAAAAAATGGGAAAGAAAAGAACAACTTAGGACCAACAACTTGAATAAACCCTTGTTGACATGTTGTATTGAAAAATATGCCTTCATCCAAAGCAAAGAAGCTCAAGAAAATTCGATGGTTTTGTGACGACTAAGACGACGAAGACGGAAGGGACTGCCCGATGAAGATCAGCAAACGACCCGGTCTCCTGATGCTAGGGCTCCTAAAACATTTTTTCTTTTTTTCTTTCCAATAAGAGGAAATAATAAACATGCATCGATAAACTCCCAAGGGCTATATTTACTTTCCTCTACATTTGCTTCTCGATTTTTTGCCTTTTGCCGAACTGACCAGCAAAAATACCAGCGCCAGCATATTTTTCGTACGGAAATTAAAATCAAAATCAAAGTTTTACGAGAACTAATAAAAAACCAGGCCAGAGGATGTTTTTCGAAATTCGATAGAAATTTCAATTTCAGACAGTAAAATTAACAAAAAAAAGAGAAAAAAAATGCATTGTGCTTATTACATGTAGGATCTCATAAAGGTCCTGCCCTCGTTCCGAAAATGGTCTAAGATAACAGGAAAATTGTGAGAAGAAGGCTTTGATGTCAGATTCACGTTTTCTGTAAAAGGCAATTCAAGGGGACCTTATTTCGAAATTTATAGTTTTCTTGTTTTTTTTTACGGAAATGCATTGGGGATAGCATTATAATTTTCAAAGGAAAATACTTTTATTGGTTTGGTTTTAATAGTTTATTGAGTTTAATTTTTATCAGTGAAGCGTAAAGAGAGGTTTTACTTATACCATTCCTTGCTGACGAGGAAGTTAAGCTGAAGAGTTTTTTTTCTGAATTCGTTTTTTAAGTATAAACGAATGGATTCAATGTACAGCCAGAGATTATTTAATTGGAGAAACTTGGAGAAAACCGTTACTTTAGTTATATTCCTTATTGGATAAGAAAGGATTTTAAAAAACAATTTTCTATTGCATATTGGACGGAAAGAAGTTTGTCAAGTAAGCTATTATGCAAACAAAATTTTGTGTTTATTTGCAGATGAAGCATTTGTATGAAATAATTGTTCTAATACATATCTGAAAATAAAATTCTGCTATTAAAACTAAAGGCAAAGGCAAATACCAATACCATACCAAAAGGAATTCCTGGATAGAGTGAATGGAATAACATGATCATAACATTCCAAAATCCATTTGTCTTTCCTCACATAAAACTTTTCAATATTTTTAGATCTTTATTTTCAGATTTTTTCTTGTCCTTTTTTGTTTTTGTGGGAAATCAATGTTAAAAGTTTCATGAGGAAGTTTGTGGAAAATTTAATATACTTGTGTGTTGAAGAACGATTTTGTTGAAAAGTTTTTTTTTTTTTAAACTCCTCGTAGGATGAAGACGGAAATCTTTTTTTTTATTTGAGGACTTTGCTGGACTTCAAAGAGTTAATATTAAAAACTTATACTTATCCTGGTTGAATTGCTAAAGTTGGACGAAAGTATAGAAGAAGTTGTCATCTGCATCTTGTTGATTTGATAGTTTTCAAGTTAACGAAATTAGTTTGAAAGGGGCAATTCTAGAGATTTGAATAAGGATTTGGCTGTTTTAAGAAGTTATGATTATAGTGCAAAAATTGTATTTCTTTATTTGAACTGGAATAAGAATGTTAAAAAAAATGAGTTTACACAAAATTAGATTTTTATTTTTATTTCATAAAGTTTCAGAGGCACAAAGATGTTATAGCTTACATTCTCAAGACTTTACTTTAAATAATTACAATATTCCAAGTGAGGTTGACAAAAATAAGAAAACAAATATTTCAAAACAACCCCACGCCACACCAATTTCGCTCCAAAAACTTAATTTAACTGTGAAAAAAGCAAAGGTATGCAGGTCACGAATTCTTTTTTTTTTCGTTATCTGCAATGACTGAAACATCTGAGATCTGACATTTCTGACCCGTCTTGTTTCCTGTTAGCTCTGATGCAGAGAGAGAAAATAAAACTGTTAAAAGGGAGCAATAGACCTAGTTTACTATCATGAAACACTGTGTCCTATTTTCTTTATTTTTGTTATTTAATACTTTTCTGTTTACTCTTTTCCATGGTATGATTTTCACCTCTGATGCTTAATGTTATGTTATGCTTAATATTAAAGGTTTGTTTTCTGTCTCGATGGGTGTATTATTTTGTTCGTGGCTTACTTAAAGTATGAACCACTTACTTCCAGGTCGGTAGCTATAAACTCAGATCTTAAACAATATATAAATTAAAAAATATTTCGTCCTGTTTCCTTTGAGATTCGTTCATGCTTTTTTAATTATTAGACGTGTTTTCGTGACAGCCATGTAAAGTTAAATAAAATTTTAACGAAGAAAACAAGAACAAAAATGTACTTGCTTTTACTTTAGCTTTTCATCGGGAGTATAACTTATGAAATGTTAATAAGTTTTTTCAAACTCAGAGGGAGCTGAAGTCAATTTTTGTAATAATTTAGCATGGCAATTTCCAAATGTGTAAGTTTGTTATCTGAAAGTAATTGAATTTAAATAAAAATTTGTTTTTTTTTTTTTTGATATTTTGTTTATTTTATTAAAATGATAGTCACAAACACACACCTATTGTAAGATTCTGCTAGTGGAGCGTTAGTGATAACTGATAATAATAACAAGAACCTTCCTTGTTAGAAAAATGTACCTACATATTGTGTTTAATTTTATCAAGGCTTAAAGATTTTTTTTATAAATTTAATTGTTTCAATTATTCCGTAAAGGATTTGTTCATATTCATAAATAACTTGCTTAGGTGCTTAACGAAGAAGGTGATCATACTTAACAAAAAAGACGAAAAACGATTTTTTTTCTGTAGATTCGTCTGTTTTTTTTTTTTAACTCGTTTTGAGGTAGGTATTGCTTTTGGGTTCTCCACATTTATTTTTTTTCTGTCGAAATTAAAATTAAAAACGAATAAGAGGATATCAACCCTGGTTAAATTAAGAGTAAAGAAAGACTTTTTTTCTTCTAGGATGTGCAGTAGTAGATTTTTCATTTTCCAATCATTATGACATTTTTGGTATTATCGAAAACTTATTATGTTCCATTTGTGAAAAATGTATGCCTCAAAAGTAGGAAATTGTTGTTAAAGCCCTATTCACTGTCATTATAGACTATACAAATGCAAAGAACTAATAATTTCTTCCTTCAATTAAAATCGCATTTTATGTTGCACAAGAAAAACACCGTCTGTAATAGTCGTTCTATGTCTCCTCTGATGCTTCCACAATCATTATCTTCGTCGTCATCATCATCATCAAGGTTGAACATCATCAGGGTGTATGGTTGAGAAGCAAAGAACAACGTTCAAACGAACAATTACTGGACGAAACAGCAATCCAAATGGGCTGAAGTCGTCGATGTTTCCAAGACAAAAAAAAGGATGGAAGCCAGTTTTTATTGAAAACATTAAAATCACTTTACTCAATAAAAAAAAAAAAACTAAATGAGAGGAATTTCGGTTGAACTCAAAGACTTGAAAACTTAATTATTAGTAAGATGGGAAAAGTTCACCGAAAAGTCGCATATGGATTTTATTTTATCGTCGTCTTTAAGATAAAGTTTTTAAATTTCATCCCAGAGCGACGACCGACGAAGGTATTGCACGAGGTTTCGGAAAAATGCTTTGCAATAATGCAATGTAATTACGTTCAAACATCCTGGAGTGCTGCTGTGAATTTTCTAAGCAAGATATGAACTTGAACCTTAAGCTTTGTTTCCATTTGAAATGATTAAGGTGTCATTCTATAGACAAAAACTGTTTCTAAAAAACTATTTGAGCACAATTCCAATTAAGTACTTCGTTACTCAGTAGTAAAGGCTCAAAAACTCCAAAATGGCCAAAAATCGTACTTTTGCAAGGAGAATTCCGTCAAAATAGAAACATTTTTCGCTAACATTTCTTAACGAGCATAAAATTCGACATTTAAATTGGAGAAAAAATTAACTTTTTGAACAAAAAAGGTTTAAAAAACCATGAATAAAATTTGTATTTTTGAAAAGCAATTTTTCCTATGATGCGATATTTATTTTTTTTAAATCTCTTCATTTATTTAGCACGTACTTGTTCTCAACACAGCAATCAAAACATTGAAAAAAACGACAACACATTTTATTTCAAAATTTAGGGATAGCAAAATCTGCTAAAATTTGAAAATTCAAATCAGTAACGGCTGGAGGAAGCCGATCCAGAAGCGATTCTCTCGCTCTTAGTAAGATGCATTTAGTTCAAAATTTGTCGTCTGCAGTTGGCTGGCGCTTTAAGCAGTAAGAATTTTCAGTTTCAGTCCGGAACACTCTTAATATTGGTAAATTTTCAGTATCTATTCATTATTTGCTTGCTTTATTTTAAGACAGTTCTATTTTAATTGATATTTTGAATACCTTACTTAAGAAATGCAAATTCGTATTTTGTTTTAGTTTGATTTTAAATATACTTTTTCATCAAATTTTTTAGCGATTTGTTTCTTTGAAAACTGCATAACATGAATGTAAGAGAAAAGTAAAGAATTTCACAGGTTGTGTCTCGAAGGAATTCAAATTTAATTCAAAGCCCAACAAGCTCTTGAAAAAACACAAAACTAAGCAAGCTGCAGAAAATCTGTAGTGAAAAAATTCTTTTATTTGCATTTCTGCTGCTCGTTGTAATTTAATCCTATTCCATTTTAATTGAATTGCTAGCAGCCGATGGTCAAGCCAAAACGAGGATACGTAACGTAAGATCCACTTATAAAATAAGTTTGTGATATCTAACATAAATGAATGACGTTTCGGAAGAAAATGAACGAAAGACTAATTAAAAGAAGTGGGTTCCAAATATCCGCATTTTGTTAAGCCGGCAGCCCATACTTTTACCTATCTTTATTTCCAGTCGTTTGAGGGTTCTGTTTACGGAAATTCCTAAGATATATTTGGAAATAAAATTTCAAATGCACTTTGAGATAATATCTAATATCCAGATGTTTACCGCAGTTCTCAAGAATCTCAACCATGCTTGCGCGATTCATATTTCATTCTGTGGAGTCAAGAAATCCAAAACCTGCACGGTTAACCTTACGGCTAGATATAAAAAATGTAAATAAAAACTCCTTAAAAGTATTCCTTCTAACCTTGAGGCTGAATACAAATCGAAAATTCACCCGTACACTTGCTTGATATAATGATGTATCACCATGACAGTTTCTTTCATAAAAATAAAAATAAAGTAGACAAACAAAAACTTGAGATACTTGAAATTTATTGCACCATCATAAACAGTAAAATGTCAAATGCTCCTATTTTCATTGCCGCTTATTGCCATAAATAATCCTCTAGTATACACGACATCCAACAATAAATCCGCTGTAAAACCAACATTTCGCACTCTATGTGACAGTAAATGTTAAGTAAGAGTATTAAGAAATATGCATTCTCTAAACCTAGGTTTATGCCAGATCTAAAAGTGTACTTAAAGATAGAAAGAATTGACTTTTGAAAAAGTCACACATGTTGAAAAATACCTACCTTTTATATGATATTGATCCTTGCAAGAAAAAATTAAAAGAATGAATACCTGCCTGTTTCTTATATGTATCTCATTAATAAGTCTTGAGTTTCTTTCATAAGAGCTATAAATATTATTTTATATAGAGTACATAACTTACATTAGCAAAATGATTTAAAACATTTCATCTGTGTTTAAAAAAAAAATTAGCTCAAGGACACAGTTTCTCGAATAAGAACAAAACAAAAATCATTCCAATTCCCAACTTGAATGTTATGGATTCTTAAAAGTGGAAAGCACTCGTTCTGTGGTACGAAAAATAACAATTTGCCTTGGGACTGACATTGTTCCAGAGCTACTTGCAAAATATACTTGGTTCTCGTTTTTGTTTCTATTCTGTTCATATATAATTCTTCTGTATGAAAAATATTCAAATATGTGGGAGGAAAATAAGAATTCTGTAGCAAATTCAAAATTAACCAATAAACTTTATTTATAAAAGGAACTTCTTTATTGAGTAAAAGTACAGAAGAGATAGAGAATGAAAATTTAACTATTGAAATTCATCATGAAAAAATTAATATTTTTGATACATTACAAATAAGCAAGTTGATTGAAATAATCAAAGTAATAATTATTAAAGTACATATCTAATGAATTATGCGTTGTATACAAATTTACAACACAACCCCTCAACGCATATGACTTTAAAACAAAAAATAATATTTATAATAATTATGTAATAGGAATACCACATAAGGCCGAAAATTTTTGGTGTTTAACTCTTGCTAAATTTTTCGTAAATATATCTGCGGCCATCTCGTTAGTACTCAAGTATTCAAGTTTAATTATGCCATCTTCATAAAGTTCTCGAATTTGATGGTAACGAATATCTATGTGTTTGCTTCTTGGATGGTGAACCGGATTCTTAACTAATTGTTGTGCACTTAAATTGTCGTTGTACAAAACAATTGATTCATAAGCTGTTGATTGATTTTCGATTTCTTGAATTAAATTTCGTAAATACACAGCTTCTTTGCCTGCTTGAGAGAGCGCCATATATTCAGCTTCTGTGCTGCTGAGTGCTACAGATGTTTGCTTCTTTGATTCCCAAGAAATTGCTCCTTCAGCTAAGGTAAACATAAAACCAGTATAGGATTTTCGATCATCTGCACTGCCAGCCCAATCTGCATCTACAAAGCCTTTGATATTGTGTATTGATTTGGTGTATATCAAACTTGAGCCACTGGTCGTGTTAATGTATCGCATAAGATATTTTAAAGCGCCATAATGTTCTTCATGAGGATCAATATTAAATTGTGATAACTTGCTGATGCTGTGCATGATATCGGGTCTAGTTGATATGGCCAAATACATTAATGCTCCTACTAAAGATTGATACCGTGTTGGGTCTTGTTTCTTACATGATGGATTTGTGCATTTTACTAACTTTGTGCCAGGATCAAGTGGAGTATAAGCTGGTTTACAAGTTTCCATTCGATGTCTTCGCAAGAAATCAGATATATACTGCTGTTGATGAATGGCAATCTGATTTTTGGAAAGATTTCGCTCAATTTCGATACCAAGGAAATATCTTGCTTCTCCTTTATCGTCACAATCGAATTTGGCCATGATCTTGTTCTTAATTTGAGTTATAGATGTTTCTGTTGAGCTTGCTATCATCATGTCATCGACGTACACCGCAATGATGTTGAAACATTCAACATTATTCATAACATACACGCAGCTATCACCATTGCACCTCTTAAAACCGATTTCGAGGAGACAAGAGTTCAGTTTCTTGTTCCACTCCCTTCCAGCTTGTTTAAGTCCGTATAGTGCTTTTTTCAACTTGCATACTTTGTCAGGATTTTCTGGATCAATGAAGCCTTCTGGTTGTTTCATAAAAACAGTTTCCGTCAAGTCTCCATTAAGGAATGCGGTTTTAACGTCAAGGTGATGTAAGAAGAGATCATGATTCACTACTAACGCCAGGATCAAACGAATGGTGGAATAACGCACTACTGGTGAAAACGTTTCGTAATAATTCACCATGTACCTCTGAGCAAATCCTTTTGCGACAAGTCTACATTTGTAGCGCGAAATTGTTCCATCTGGATTTTTCTTGATAGTAAAAACCCACTTGCATCCAATGACGGATTCGTTTTTCGGTACATCTACAAGATCCCATGTTTGATTTTTCATTAGAGCATCATACTCATTTTTCATAGCGTTTTTCCAATTTTTAGCATTCTTGTCCGACAAAGCTTCGGAAACAGTCATTGGAATATTGTCAACTTCTTTAACGGTATTTAAGGAATTAGCCATTTTGTATTCTTTTCTTGGTCGACCTATCGAACCAGTTCTTATAATTTTGGGACGTCCAGGACCACGCTGACGTTGTTCTTTCGTTGGTGTAAGAGTTGGATCAATTTGTTCATTTGTCTCTGTCATTTCCTTATGAATGTCTTCTTTTTGATCTCTAGATATATTTTCAGTTTGTTCTTCATCTGGGCTTTCAGGGATTCTTTCTGGACTGTCTGTATCATTATTTTGATTTTCGTCAGGTTTCGAAAAATTTAATTCGGTTAGAAAATAATCATTTTTACTTTCGTTCAAAAACTTATTTTCAAAAAAATGAACATCACGAGCCTTTTCAATTTTTCTTGTGACAGTATCAAACAATCTATAACCTTTTGACGTGTCAGAATACCCAACCATAATAAATTCTTTACCCTTGGCAGCAAATTTGGAACGTCCTGGTTTTTTGTCTAAGACAATAGCTTTAGAACCAAATATTTTGAAATTGGAAATGTTTGGTTTCTCTCCCGACCAGCTTTCAATTGGCGTAGTGTTTCCTAGAATTCGAGTGGGCGATCTGTTTCGAATAAAGGCTGCAGTATTAATAGCTTCTCCCCACAGAAATTCTGGAAGTCTAGAATCTAAGAGCATACACCTAGCCATCTCAACCAATGTGCGGTTGGCTCTTTCCGCTACCCCATTTTGCTGCGGCGTGTACTCAATTGTAAGTTGTCGCTTGATTCCATGGGAAGCCAAAAACTCATCAAATGGTTTATTCAGATACTCTCGGCCGTTATCGCTTCGCAACACTTTAATCTTGCATCCTGTTTCTAACTCAACCTCTGATTTGAAGATTTTAAAAACATCAAAGACTTCATTCTTCGTCCTAAGAAAATAAACCTTCATGTATCGAGACTTGTCATCAATAAAAGTTGCAAAATATCTTGCACCTCCTGCAGATTGTATACGCATAGGCCCACACACATCAGTATGAACTAGCCCAAGCAAATCTTCGCTCCTAGAAAGAGACTTTTGTGCAAACGGTTGAACGGTTATCTTTCCTTTTGCACATATTTCGCAATCCTGCATTTCACTTGATGATTTCAAATTGAGTCCTACAACCATACAATCTTGATTAAGCTTTTGCAAACTGTGTATATTCAAATGTCCATAACGTCGATGCCAAATGTTCAAAGGAACAAAATTTGAGTTTGAAGTGAAAGAAAGTGTTTGAGGTTTTGAATCAACAATGTACAAATCATTTCGTAAAAATGCTTTAAGAACAAATTTACCCTGAGGATTTCTTATGATGGCCACATTTTTTCCGAAGTCAACTGTGAACTTGTGTTGAGTTATCTTGCTAACAGATAAGAAATTACCTCTAAGCTCGGGAACAAATAAAACGTTTTTGAGTAAAATTTCTTCAGTACCCACTTTCAACCTGGCAGAACCTTTTCCACTGGAGACAACAAAATTATCATTGGCTAATTGAACCATTTCTCCTTTCTCTTTACGCAAATCTTCGAATTAGTTTGTTTGCATTAATCGTCTGTCGAATTATTTCACGATGAGTTCGCTGTATCAAATCGATAAACTGGATGGAGAGAATTATAGCCCTTGGACCATACAAATGAGAAGCGTTTTGGTGCATTCCGATTTATGGTGTTTTGTTGATGGTTCAAGAATGTTGAAGGAAGATGCGGAAGCAGAAGAGAGAACTGCTTGGAAAACGGCCGATGGGAAGGCGCTTGCTACAATTTTGCTCAGCGTGAAATCCACGGAGCTTTTACATGTCAAGAATTGTGCAACATCAAGAGAAGCATGGGAGAAATTGCGTGATGTACACCAACCACAAGGACCTGCTCGTATGGTGAGTCTTTTTAAAAAATTACTGCAAACGAAAATGCATAATGGTCAGTCCATTGCAAGCCACGTTAATGAATTCAGCAGTATAGTAGAGAAATTAAGTGAAATCGACTTAAGAGTACGAGATGAGTTTTTGACCATTCTTTTATTGTGTAGTCTACCAGACTGCTATGAAAGCTTTGTTGTCGCCATAGAGAGTCGTGATACTCTACCTTCGCTTGCAAGTCTCAAAGTTAAGCTTCTTGAGGAAGAGCAACGAAAAAGTGATAAGGACCAAATTTCCAATTCAGGGAACCAGCAAATTTTCTCCTCTAGATCTCATAACAAGCAGATCCAGAATAAAAACTGTAATTTCAAAAATAGATACAAATGTTTTTCTTGTGGCAAGAGAGGACATGTTGCATCAGAATGTCGTAGCTCAAAGAACAATCAGGCTCAATCTTTCGGAATTTTTTGTGCTGAAAATAAGGTTCTCAATTGTCATGAATGGTGCCTAGATAGTGGCGCCACGTCGCATATGTGCTGTCAAGAGGAATATTTCGAAGATTTGCGTAAAGAGAAAGGAGAAATGGTTCAATTAGCCAATGATAATTTTGTTGTCTCCAGTGGAAAAGGTTCTGCCAGGTTGAAAGTGGGTACTGAAGAAATTTTACTCAAAAACGTTTTATTTGTTCCCGAGCTTAGAGGTAATTTCTTATCTGTTAGCAAGATAACTCAACACAAGTTCACAGTTGACTTCGGAAAAAATGTGGCCATCATAAGAAATCCTCAGGGTAAATTTGTTCTTAAAGCATTTTTACGAAATGATTTGTACATTGTTGATTCAAAACCTCAAACACTTTCTTTCACTTCAAACTCAAATTTTGTTCCTTTGAACATTTGGCATCGACGTTATGGACATTTGAATATACAAAGTTTGCAAAAGCTTAATCAAGATTGTATGGTTGTAGGACTCAATTTGAAATCATCAAGTGAAATGCAGGATTGCGAAATATGTGCAAAAGGAAAGATAACCGTTCAACCGTTTGCACAAAAGTCTCTTTCTAGGAGCGAAGATTTGCTTGGGCTAGTTCATACTGATGTGTGTGGGCCTATGCGTATACAATCTGCAGGAGGTGCAAGATATTTTGCAACTTTTATTGATGACAAGTCTCGATACATGAAGGTTTATTTTCTTAGGACGAAGAATGAAGTCTTTGATGTTTTTAAAATCTTCAAATCAGAGGTTGAGTTAGAAACAGGATGCAAGATTAAAGTGTTGCGAAGCGATAACGGCCGAGAGTATCTGAATAAACCATTTGATGAGTTTTTGGCTTCCCATGGAATCAAGCGACAACTTACAATTGAGTACACGCCGCAGCAAAATGGGGTAGCGGAAAGAGCCAACCGCACATTGGTTGAGATGGCTAGGTGTATGCTCTTAGATTCTAGACTTCCAGAATTTCTGTGGGGAGAAGCTATTAATACTGCAGCCTTTATTCGAAACAGATCGCCCACTCGAATTCTAGGAAACACTACGCCAATTGAAAGCTGGTCGGGAGAGAAACCAAACATTTCCAATTTCAAAATATTTGGTTCTAAAGCTATTGTCTTAGACAAAAAACCAGGACGTTCCAAATTTGCTGCCAAGGGTAAAGAATTTATTATGGTTGGGTATTCTGACACGTCAAAAGGTTATAGATTGTTTGATACTGTCACAAGAAAAATTGAAAAGGCTCGTGATGTTCATTTTTTTGAAAATAAGTTTTTGAACGAAAGTAAAAATGATTATTTTCTAACCGAATTAAATTTTTCGAAACCTGACGAAAATCAAAATAATGATACAGACAGTCCAGAAAGAATCCCTGAAAGCCCAGATGAAGAACAAACTGAAAATATATCTAGAGATCAAAAAGAAGACATTCATAAGGAAATGACAGAGACAAATGAACAAATTGATCCAACTCTTACACCAACGAAAGAACAACGTCAGCGTGGTCCTGGACGTCCCAAAATTATAAGAACTGGTTCGATAGGTCGACCAAGAAAAGAATACAAAATGGCTAATTCCTTAAATACCGTTAAAGAAGTTGACAATATTCCAATGACTGTTTCCGAAGCTTTGTCGGACAAGAATGCTAAAAATTGGAAAAACGCTATGAAAAATGAGTATGATGCTCTAATGAAAAATCAAACATGGGATCTTGTAGATGTACCGAAAAACGAATCCGTCATTGGATGCAAGTGGGTTTTTACTATCAAGAAAAATCCAGATGGAACAATTTCGCGCTACAAATGTAGACTTGTCGCAAAAGGATTTGCTCAGAGGTACATGGTGAATTATTACGAAACGTTTTCACCAGTAGTGCGTTATTCCACCATTCGTTTGATCCTGGCGTTAGTAGTGAATCATGATCTCTTCTTACATCACCTTGACGTTAAAACCGCATTCCTTAATGGAGACTTGACGGAAACTGTTTTTATGAAACAACCAGAAGGCTTCATTGATCCAGAAAATCCTGACAAAGTATGCAAGTTGAAAAAAGCACTATACGGACTTAAACAAGCTGGAAGGGAGTGGAACAAGAAACTGAACTCTTGTCTCCTCGAAATCGGTTTTAAGAGGTGCAATGGTGATAGCTGCGTGTATGTTATGAATAATGTTGAATGTTTCAACATCATTGCGGTGTACGTCGATGACATGATGATAGCAAGCTCAACAGAAACATCTATAACTCAAATTAAGAACAAGATCATGGCCAAATTCGATTGTGACGATAAAGGAGAAGCAAGATATTTCCTTGGTATCGAAATTGAGCGAAATCATTCCAAAAATCAGATTGCCATTCATCAACAGCAGTATATATCTGATTTCTTGCGAAGACATCGAATGGAAACTTGTAAACCAGCTTATACTCCACTTGATCCTGGCACAAAGTTAGTAAAATGCACAAATCCATCATGTAAGAAACAAGACCCAACACGGTATCAATCTTTAGTAGGAGCATTAATGTATTTGGCCATATCAACTAGACCCGATATCATGCACAGCATCAGCAAGTTATCACAATTTAACTATTTTAAGGTTCCCTTCGTGTTATACCTTTTTAACTGTTTCTTCTATCTTCTTGTTTATGGTTTGTGTGTTGGCTGTTGGCTGAATGTGTTGTTTTCATTATATTTGCACATTTTTGTACTTCACTGAGTGCTGGTTTTTTGAGGGAATCAGACCATCAGTGAAATTGAAATGTTAATAAATATTTTCAAACTCAGAGGGAGCTGAAGTCAATTTTTGTAATTATTTAGCATGGCAATTTCCAAATTTGCAAGTTTGTTATCTGAAAGTAATTGAATTTAAATAAATTTTTTTTTTTGATATTTTGTTTATTTTATTTAATTGATAGTCACAAACACACACCTATTGTAAGATTCTGCCAGTGGAGCGTTAGTGATAACTGATAATAACAAGAACCTTCCTTGTTAGAAAAATGTACCTACGTATTGTGTTTAATTTTATCAAGGTTTTAAGATTTTTTTTTATAAATTTAATTGTTTCAATTATTCCGTAAAGGATTTGATCATATTCATAAATAACTTGCTTAGGTGCTTAACGAAGAAGGTGATCATACTTAACAAAACAGACGAAAAAATCACTATTTTTTTTTCTGTAGATTCGTCTGTTATTTTTTTTACTCGATTTAAGGTAGGTATTGCTTTTGGGTTATCCACATTTATTTTTTTCTGTCGAAATTAAAATTAAAAACGAATAAGAGGATATCAACCCTGGTTAAATTAAGAGTAAAGAAAGACTTTATTCTTCTATAGGATGTGCAGTAGTTTCACATTTTTCATTTTCCAATCATTATGACATTTTTGGTATTATCGAAAACTTATTATGTTCCATTTGCGAAAAAATGTATGCATCAAAAGTATGAAATTGTCGTTAAAGCCCTATTCACTGTCATTATAGACTATACAAATGCAAAGAACTAATACTTTCTTCCTTGAATTAAAATCGCATTTTATGTTGCACAAGAAAAACACCGTCTGTAATAGTCGTTCTATGTCTCCTCTGATGCTTCCACAATCATTATCTTCGTCGTCATCATCATCATCACTAAGGTTTAAACATCATCAGGGTGTATGGTTAAGAAGCAAAGAACTACGTTCAAACGAACAATTACTGGACGAAACAGCAATCCAAATGGGCTGAAGTCGTCGATGTTTCCAAGACAAAAAAAAGGATGGAAGCCAGTTTTTATTGAAAACATTAAAATCACTTCACTCAATAAAAAAAACTAAATGAGAGGAATTTCGGTTAAACTCAAAAACTTGAAAACTTAATTATTAGTAAGATGGGAAAAGTTCACTGAAAAGTCGCATATGGATTTTATTTTATCGTCGTCTTTAAGATAAAGTTTTTAAATTTTATCCCAGAGCGACGACCGACGAAGGTATTGCACGAGGTTTCGGAAAAATGCTTTGCAATAATGCAATGTAATTACGTTCAAACATCCTGGAGTGCTGCTGTGATTTTTCTAAGCAAGATATGAACTTGAACCTTAAGCTTTGTTTCCATTTGATTTTTAATTTTACTGTGCTAATTATTTTTTCTTTGAAACAAAAACAAGCTATAGATGTCGATTGAAATTTCTTTAAATTAGTCAAAAATTTGAGTGCAAAAAATATACCAATTTTCCTTATTAAGAGTGTTCCGGATCAAAACTGCGTTTTTTCAAATGGTATTGTGAAGCGATTAAATGTCGTATTGAAATGATTAAGGTGTCATTCTATAGAAAAAAAAAACTGTTTTTAAAAAACTATTTGAGCACAATTTCAATTAAGTACTTCGTTACTCAGTAGTAAAGGCTCAAAAACTCCAAAATGGCCAAAAATCGTACTTTTGCAAAGAGAATTCCATCAAAATAGAAGCATTTTTCGCTAACATTCGACATTTAAATTGTATAACTATTGGAGAAAAAATTAACTTTTTGAACAAAAAAGGTTTAAAAAACTATGAATAAAATTTGTATTTTTGAAAAGCAATTTTTCCTATGATGCGATATTTATTTTTTTTAAATCTCTTCATTTATTTAGCACGTACTTGTTCTCAACACAGCAATCAAAACATTTTGAAAAAAAACTTTGATCAAACACATTTTATCTCAAAATTAAGGGATAGCAAAAGCTGCTAAAATTTGAAAATTCAAATCAGTAACGGCTGGAGGAAGTCACGATTCTCATAGGAAGGCGATTCTCTCTCTCTTAGTAAGATGCATTTAGTTTAAAATTTGTCGTCTGCAGTTGGGTGGCGCCTTAAGCAGTAAGAATTTTCAGTTTCAGTCCGGAACACTCTTAATATTGGTAAATTTTCAGTATCTATTCATTATTTGCTTGCTATATTTTAAGACAGTTCTATTTTATTTGATATTTTGAATACCTTACTTAAGAAATGCAAATTCGTATTTTGTTTTAGTTTGATTTTAAATATTTTTCATCAAATTTTTTAGCGATTTGTTTCTTTGAAAATTGCATAACATGAATGTAAGAGAAAAGTAAAGAATTTCACAGGTTGTGTTTCGAAGGAATTTATATTTAATTAAAAGCCCAACAAGGTCTTGAAAAACACAAAACTAAGCAAGATGCAGAAAATCTGTAGTGAGAAAATTCTTTTATTTGCATTTCTGCTGCTCGTTGTAATTTAATCCTATTCCATTTTAATTGAATTGCTAGCAGCCGATGGTCAAGCCAAAACGAGGATACGTAACGTAAGATCCACTTATAAAATAAGTTTGTGATATCTAACATAAATGAATGACGTTTCGGAAGAAAATGAACGAAAGACTAATTAAAAGAAGTGGGTTCCAAATATCCGCATTTAGTTAAGCCGGCAGCCCATACTTTTACTATCTTTATTTCCAGTCGTTTGAGGGTTCTGTTTACGGAAATTCCTAAGATATATTTGGAAATAAAATTTCAAATGCACTTTGAGATAATATCTAATATCCAGATGTTTACCGCAGTTCTCAAGAATCTCAACCATGCTTGCGCGATTCATATTTCATTCTGTGGAGTCAAGAAATCCAAAACCTGCACGGTTAACCTTACGGCTAGACATAAAAAATGTAAATAAAAACTCCTTAAAAAAATTCCTTCTAACCTTGAGGCTGAATACAAATCGAAAATGTACCCGCTCAAGTAGCACACTTGTGCATAAATTGGTGTAAATTCAATAATTTTGGTGTATGATTAAGAAAAATTTTAAATATTGGCGTATTTATCAAAAATACCGGTATAAGAATTGCACCATTGTATTTTCTATGCAAAATTTCAACATTTCTTTTGAAATTTGGTGCAAAAAATTAACCGGTTATCAGTTGTTTTTATAATGTACCATTAATGGTACATAAAATTAGCCGATTCAGCACAGTAAATTTTTACACTACATGTTGTAGATAAAATACACCAAATATGTTTTGGTGTAGGTTTTACACCATTTGTAAAAGTAATGCACTAAACTACATAAAAATAAAACATGTAATTGAAATTATTGGGTCGCCATTGAATTCTTGAAGAGGACACTTCTTTGTAAACCAAAAATTAAAAAACAATGCCCAAAATAAACCAAAAATTAAAAAACAATTCAGGAAATGGGGTATATGGAGCCATAGCTGTGTGAAGGGGGATGGTTACGGGGTTTAACCCCCCTGAAATAATTTGAAAGAAAAATCAAATAATTATTGATTGATTGAATTTAATTTATTTTATTTCTTGCTGACACTAAGTTTATAAGTTATAGCAATTGATATTGGCACTTTTTCTTGGAAGTGAGTTCTTCGCAAGAGGCAGTGCCCTTGGAAGATGAAATGAAAACTTTATGGCCACGAGTAGGACTAGAACCTACGACGTCCTGCTTAGCAGCCAACGCACCTTACCACTAAGCAACGGGAAGCTATATCCATTTTTGAACAAAACGCTCTTATTTATTCGACCGATGATAAAATTTGAAAAAATTATCATTTATCCCCCTCTAAAACAAAATCCTAGCTACGGCTATGAGTTGGGCAACGGCCATATTTTTAAGGAATATTAGAAAAAATATGAAGTTTGGGTGACCGCCATATTTAAATAAAAATAAATGATTAGTTATTTTACTATATATATCGACTTAACTATGCCTACTTTTTGATGTCATCGACCCCGTTTTTAAGAGATTGTCCGTAAAAAAATAAAAAAGCAACAAAAAGCATAGTTTTCGGAAAAATATTTTTTTTGAATCGAATAAAAAAATCTTAAAATTATCAAAATTTCCAAGGCGCTCGAATTTTATACGGGGTAGGATCGAAAATCCATCGACAGAATGTGATTCGTTTTTAAATTAGGTACTCAGAATTATATTAATTCATGATTTTATTGCGTCCATAATTATTATGAAGGTGAATACTTAGAATCATATAATTAATTCATAATTTTTGCAGATAGGTACATCTTGCACCAAAAAATAAGAAACGGTGTAAATTTTAATTCAGTTTTAATTTTTCCGATTGAAAATATAAACTGCGGTTTAAATTTTTAATCCACTTGCACAATTTATATACAAAAACATGGGTATTATTTACACTGAATCAAAATTAAGTGTCCAAAAATTGTACTGAAAAGTAGTGTATTTTTTATATTGAAAATGCATATCACAAAAATGCAAAAAATACACCAAATATTTTGGTGTATTTTAGACTTTTGTGCTACTTGAGCGTACACTTGCTTGATATAATGATGTATCACCATGACAGTTTCTTTCATAAAAATAAAGATAAAGTAGACAAACAAAAACTTGAGATACTTGAAATTTATTGCACCATCATAAACAGTAAAATGTCAAATGCTCCTATTTTCATTGCCGCTTATTGCCATAAATAATCCTCTAGTATACACGACATCCAACAATAAATCCGCTGTAAAACCAACATTTCGCACTCTATGTGACAGTAAATGTTAAGTAAGAGTATTAAGAAATATGCATTCTCTAAACCTAGGTTTATGCCAGATCTAAAAGTGTACTTAAAGATAGAAAGAATTGACTTTTGAAAAAGTCACACATGTTTAAAAATACCTACCTTTTATATGATATTGATCCTTGCAAGAAAAAATTAAAAAGAATGAATACCTGCCTGTTTCTTATATGTATCTCATTAATAAGTCTTGAGTTTCTTTCATAAGAGCTATAATTATTATTTTGTATAGAGTAAATAACTTACATTAGCAAAATGATTTAAAACATTTTATCTGTGTTAAAAAAAAATAGCTCAAGGACACAGTTTCTCGAATAAGAACAAAACAAAAATCATTCCAATTCCCAACTTGAATGTTATGGATTCTTAAAAGTGGAAAGCACTCGTTCTGTGGTACGAAAAATAACAATTTGCCTTGGGACTGACATTGTTCCAGAGCTACTTGCAAAATATACTTGGTTCTCGTTTTTGTTTCTATTCTGTTCATATACAATTCTTCTGTATGAAAAATATTCAAATATGTGGGAGGAAAATAAGAATTCCAGTATTTAATTAAGGTTCCCTTCGTGTTATACCTTTTTAACTGTTTCTTCTATCTTCTTGTTTATGGTTTGTGTGTTGGCTGTTGGCTGAATGTGTTGTTTTCATTATATTTGCACATTTTTGTACTTCACTGAGTGCTGGTTTTTGAGGGAATCAGACCATCAGTGGTTTCGAAAAATTAAAATCGTGTGTTAAAAAGAAGATGGCAAAAAATAAATCTTTAAAATAATGAAAAAAAATTAAGCACATATCAATGCTGAATTTTAAAAGATATCTTTGTTCAAAAAGTAAGTATAAAAAACCCGATTTTCAAAAAGTAAAATTTAGATATTTGAAAATAAGGATGAACAATTTCGTTAGTGAACGCACTGGGCCCAGGCTCCATAGAAAAATGGGCTAATTCTTTTTTGTTGATTTTTTCTAAGTCTTGAGTCAGTTATAATTTGTTCCTACAAGCCATTATTCAAAATGAATTTATATCGTATTTTCGTGCATTTTTATTTTGTTTTAAATTCTAATTTGTCTTACTTGAAGAATGTACCTCGGCATAAGGATATTTTTTTATTTTATTATTAAACGAATTAAAATAATTTCGTCCAACGTAGAAAATGGTCTCAAACTACAAGTAAAGTCACCTCAACAGCAATTACATTAAACGTTATCTAGGGATCTGAACATGATTTAAAGGAAATTTTAATTTCACTCAGTCTTTCATCTCCATTTAAGACATTTGTTTTAAGTTGTTTGTTCTTAATGTGACGAACGAACGAAACCAACCCTTAAATAAGTTTGGTTAACTTTTTTAAAACTAACTTTTCAAATTTCTCTTGCATCATAGATATCGTTTTTAGGTAACCCAACATTTAAGTCAAGATGAAACTAATTTTGTTATTTTCAAATGGTCCATAATTCCAAATCAGAAAAGAGAACCTTCTTACTATATTAAATACTTTCACCAGCAACCCTTAAACAGTCTTCTAAAAGCTGATTTCTATTGCATTTGTCATTAGCAAAACTCACTCACACACAAACGCGCACATAAGCAGCTCACATCAGCTTGTCTGAATGTCTTCAAACGCTATGAACCGATCATAAATTTGACCACTTTGTGGCACAGAATGGCACAGTTATAAAATATGGCTGAGTGAGTGCACTTTGCTTTGAATTTTGCAAACATTTTCCTGTGTGTATAAAAGTGCATGATAAATTTTGCCAAGTAGAAATTTTATTTCATTTCCAGTTCTGGCTGGAAACAAATGAAATATTGAACAACCCAACTGTAAAGCCACAACTCTGATGTAACTTGACCGCTCACATGTTGTATTATGGTCACATGTCGGAGCACAACAATACATCATCGTCTCTTGCAGCACACATATCAGTATCCAGCAACAGCATCAACATCAGCGTCAGAATTCAGGAACATTACTAGGTAAACTTGTACTTTAAATATAAAGGAGATATCACATTGAAGCAAGAGCATAAACAAAGGGTATACAATTTCACACGACCACAATATTATAATGCGGAAACTATTTAAGACCAATCACAATACAAAGGTATAAAACAGGCGCATTTGGAATGAGTGAAGATTCAAGGCCGCACAACAAAAGTAAGAAGTCCTCGCAAGAAATCTGATCTTGCGAAATTCCAAATAACTTAATTTTTTGAAAAAAATTGTTTGGAACAAACTTCTACAAAAACATTCTCGGTCGTTTTCGTACTTCGATATAAGGGTCAAATTGAGTCTTCAATACCCTCCTGTGCAGTGTGTGACTTGAACTGTAGAATAAGAGCTTCCCTCGGTCGGATACTCGGCAACAAGAATTTGCATTTTCACACGGGCAAGTGTTCAAGTAAACTATAACGAGGAAGAGATGGACACATGAATGCATGGGATTTGTTCAATAGGATGCACATATACTATACAAATGCATGTCTTTTGTGTCACTGCAAAATTATGGGACCGAATAAATTCCACACACAATTTGTCCGTTCACTTACTTCGATCTGTATTTTTCAAATTTCGAATTGGGACGACATTTTGTATCGTTCGATTTCGTTTTCCTTGAAATTCGAAAAAAGCGTATATATGTGCAGGTATGTATATATTTTCGGATATGGCCATCGATTTTTCCTCATAAGTTCTTCGTCAAAAAACAAAACTTAAAACAAAGCTTTATCACACTCACTATGAACTTCGATTTATTCAACGCGATGAAAGGATGCAGTGCAGATAGGTAGTGTGTTGTGTATCCGCAGGTATAGACTTTGGATTAACATTTCGGATGATTCCTTTCTATATCGACTGCTCTTTCCTATTGAATGTAAATTTAATGCAAACGACTTTCATCGTCCTGAATGATTTTGCTATATGGAGTCAGAATGCATATCTGAACTAAGCTCTGTAACCTTGTATAGAGATAAGGATATTTGTTCTGAAGTTATCCCTGGCTATGAGAAATAAAGAAGTTGGAATAAGAAAGCAATTGTAAAAGTTTTCGTAGTCGATATTTTCTGTGATATTTCATGAGTTTATTTTTTTTTCATCCGCGGGGTGGTGGCTTCGGCATTTGGTTCTTATCCTCCGCTATGTATATAGGTAGTTACCTCCACATCGAAAATCCAGGAACCATTTCTCATGCTGACATCATAAGTTCATTTTTGTAGCTAAAGAAAGGTTCGGTGCATGTTTTTTTTTTTAGTTAAGAACAACTTGGAGACAAGCAATTTTCAGAACAAGTTGATATGAATGGGGTGGTGGCACGGCCGAAGGCGGCGGCGGGTATAGGATTCACAGCTGGAGGTCACTTTATCGGGTGGTAAATATGAACCGCCACTCTTTGGCTCCCTAGGAGATTTTTAATTTTCTTGAAGAGGTTTCGATTTATATAAGAGAAGATCCAGGGAAATTTTATGAATATACTCTTAAAAAGGTACAATGGAACGACACCTCTCTGCAAAAGTTTAGTTTTACACCTAAACAGTGGTTAGTTCTTGACTCCTTATTGAGAAAATACTTTACAAAGAATCACAATATTTTTCTATGTTGATTGAACAATTGCTTATTCAGTTATAAGGATAGTTGAATATGTGTATATTCATACAAGAAGAAGTACTTTCTCCACTGAAGTATAGAAGTATTTACTTTTCAAGTGTTTCACAATAGAGTTCTGTTTCCAATCAAAGAAAAATGTCTTCATTCTTTTCGTTGGTAGAGTGATGACCGAAATGTGGTGGAAGTTGTTAAGAAGCAAATCAATGAGAAATAAACCCTACACATACTAGGTAGACAAACACATGACATATTTTTTATGTAGCTGTGTGAATACGACTAGGTATAGTGTGTGGAAAAATTTAAATTTCACGATCTTATGTCACTGTGACAGTAAATAAGATCCTTGGGCTGGCTGCTGGAGGAGACAAGATTGGAGTATCGTCTTTGCTCGTTGTAGTGCGAATATGAGTATGATTATTTATCTTTTATTCTACCCACCTAAATGCTGTTTCATTCACTGTTGACATGTAAACGTATTGGTCTCCTGTATTTATGTTTATTTATGTTTTATAAGGAACATCTTATTTATTGCTCTGAAGTGTGAACAGTAAAGGATGTTATGAAGAGTAAGCACGTTATTATCTACTCTGTCAAAATTATTTTATTCCAAGCTGTAAGAGTGTGATGGTAATGTCACATCATCATCCTGATGTTTCTCCATCTTTTTTTTCACATTTTTTTGATTTTTCAGATTGTGTGTTTCTCTTTCTTGTCTATACAAAGTGTGACTTAATGTAACTATACAAAAACTGAATTTATTGAAAGCCTGAATTGGTAATTCATTAAGATGTCTCTACTAGGTCCTTAAGCATTTCGGAATCTCTGGCATCATACAGGAATCTGAGTTGAAGCAAATTTTCTAAGAAGCAATATGTCCAATCTATTGTTAAATAAGTATTCCACTTTGGTAGGATTGTGAATTGACCTTTAGCAAAGTAAGCGACGTTTGGAAATCGAAACGAAAATGTTCACGTTCACTTGACAGACCATCTACCAATCCAATTCGAAGGCAGAATTCTGCATAGAAAGTCACAAAGGGTTACTACTTCATCCCTTCAGTAATTGGAATGTTCTTTCATCGAAAAAAAGTCAAAAAGAATTGCATAATATACTCGTTCTCTCGTACCTATCCGACAGGATAGATGGATTTTAATTGGGAACTAGTTCAATAAAAAGTTCCCATTCGGTTGAGAAATTATATAGCTACGAGCAACAATAACAAATGAAAGAACGAAAACTGAATGCCCCTCTTGTTGTACGTATGTTTTCGACTTTCGAGCAAAAGATAAATTATATGGACAAAGAAATGTGTATAGACTTTTGTATGTTTTTTTGAAAGAAGCAAGAACAAGTAATGGCTAGTAAGGTTAGTTTTGGGTTTTATTATGTTGCAGTAACAATCCATTCCATTTTTCTAGTTTTATCAAACAAGAAACAGCATTTATGTATATAAATTCTGATAATTGAATTATTGGGGATATACTTGTAAGTATGGGACATAAATTACTAGTAATGAAATGTACATGTTTCTCGAAATTAAACATTTTGATGTTTTTGAGAGTGATTTGAAATTTCAGATTGAATTTATTCGAAACTACATACAATTCATCAATGAGAGGGCAAGTTGTAAGGGAAATTAAATACGGATTTTAAGATTGGAATCAATTAAGTGTTTACTTTTGTTTCAATTAGATAGGCAGATCAAAAATATTGATGAAAGCTATCTCCGCTACTTTTATTCAGCTTAAGAATTTGCAAAAAATTTGCAAAACTTTGTTTTTGTTGAAGTATAATGCTCGCTAATCGAGAACTAGAAACATTTTTATGGGTACTTATTTGTTACATAAAATCTTAATGTTTTTAATTTAAACAAGGCCCAACAGGAAAAACCTTTCCCTACCATTCGTTTTTCCTTTTTTTAGGAAAACAATACGATCGGGTGTTTTTTTTTTTTTTTTTATTTTCTTAAGACAGATTAGACTAATAAACATTCCTTTGATTCGTCTTTCATTCTTTTCTTAAAAAGGGATAAAGAAATAAAACTCTCTTATTCTTCCCAGTTGATTGATAGGGAACGGCGAATTCCCACTTTATCATACAACAAATTCACTGGTTTCAGTTTCATTTTTGTTTTCGCCGATTTCCTTTTTTTTATCTTCTGGTTCTGTGTAGAACTAATCTGGCTTCTTCCCTACACTATATTCGGTTCTTCTGAAGTATGGCGTATAATCAATTCTTTCGCTTTTCAAAGGTTTCTTATTCAATTTAAGGGTGAGGGATCAGAAAATGAAACTTACATATGCTACTTTGGGACAAAAGATGTGCCTTCCGCTTTTTTTGAACAATTTCTTTATTCAACTTCTTGTTAACAACCATGAAGAAACACACTATTTTCTTGGACATGTATTGCCTATGTCTTGTCTGCAAGTTTTGCAGTTTACTGCAGTACATATTACTTTCATCGATTGCGAAGGTATTAAACGCCTCAGTTATATTATGTGTCCTTCAAAGTTGAGACACCTTGGTAACTTCAATTTGATGAAGATGCTTATGCTTATAATGTAAGGACTATACCTTAAGAATCCATACAATGAAGTTTCGAACAGCTTTTCAAGAGAAAAATCGTTCACTCAAAATTGAAGTTGAATTTAATTGATAGTTTCACGTGCTTTCTAGACGTCTTTGCCCTTAGAATGCAACTTCAAACATTTTACAAAATTCAACATAGGTGCATGTATTTGCATACCTTTCACAATATTTGTGTAACGAAAGGCAAGATGGAAGAAGTGCTCGTTCAAGTTGTCGCCTAAAAATAAAATGAAAAGATATATATCCACAAACAAATTATTTCTTGGTTTTTGAATTTTTGCTATCTATTTTACAAGAGTTTATAATCTCAACCCAATGACAAAATTCAATTTCCTATTTTTTTAATACAAATTTGATAGAAATAAATGTTTAAAATTCTTGATATTCTTCCTGCAATTTTAAACTTCTCTTAATATTATTGGTAGAATACAAATATTCATTTCCCAATTGAACAATTACATGCATCATGCATTATATGCATCAAATGATGGTAATGACTTCTATCTGTCTTTTAAAAGTGTGCTTTCGTGACGACTGCTAATGCAGCAGTTACCTATAGCTAGCGTAACGGGTACAATGGTTGGCACCCCCAATTTTTGTACTTATTATTGGCATCCCTCATAAAATTAAGAATTTACGAAAAACTACTATGCCTAGGAACTTAAAATCATATATTTTCATAAGATGTATCAATTATCTACAATGCTGCATTTTTATTAAGAATCAATTCAATCTCAATTCATTTTTATTAGTGAAAAAGTAAAGTCATTCTAAATTCGTGAAAAAGACGCTAAAAGTACATCGTTACCGCTAAGGAGACTAAATTTTGTATCTGTCCGTTTTTCAATTTTTTTTTGAGTTTTTGGATGAATGTTTATTTTTTTAAAAATAGAAATATAATAAATTAAATATTTTCAATTGTGTTCTTGTAAAAAACAATGTTCAAATTGTTAAAACAGGGGTGACAATAATTGGTCCAATAAAAAGTTGTGGTTTAATTATTGCCAGCGGGGTGCCAATAATTCTTGCTATGGGGTATCAGTTATTGGCACTGCCAATAATTGTATTTTAGAGACTGCCAATAATTGTACCCTGTATCAGTTGTAAATTTCAGTTTGAAAAATGGGACAAAAACGGCACAAATATGGAGAAGAAAATAATCACATGCTAATAATTAAATAATATTGTATTAATTATAATTTTTAATTTCCCAGAAGGGACCATACTGACACATGTTGAAATATCTTAAAATAAATTATGAAGCAATTTATAAAAAACTTGAAATTTAAAATGTATGTTAGAGATTTTTTAATAAAATATAATTTAAATTTTTTTTTATTTGCGTTAAATGAATTTTTTTGTTATAATAAACAGCTGTTTTTAAACAAAATTTTGATCAAAATAGCTAGCTTTCACGAAAAACAATGGTATTTCTCTGATTTTTAAGGGTGCCAACAATTGTACCTTGGTGCCAATGATTGTGCCTTCTCGCAGTCTTTTCCTATTTTGAAGTTATAATAAGATTCTTTGTTTATATAACATTTTTTTATGATAATATTCAAGTTAGAAATTCTTTAAGCTTAAATTTGACATACAAAACATATAACTCACTCTTTAAATGCGAGAGCAATTCGCAGTTTAAAGTGGAAAAATGCTTAGGGGTGCCAACCATTGTACCCGTTACGCTATACGTGTGCAATTCGATTGTGTCATTTTGCGTCTCATAAAAAATCCGTTTTAGCTTCCTTTCTTTCTTCAATTTTCCATATGCTTTTAGCGAGGTAATTTGGTTAAGGTTAAGTCAACTTGCTGTCACTCGCCTGCTAGCGTTTGTTTTTACTGGGATTACAGGCAAGCTCTCAACATTCCGTTAGCATCTCTTGCACTTGTGCACTGAAGGGACTGCTGTATGGTTTGGTAGGTGTGCATATTTGTATTGTCGGTCTTTTTATCTCTCCTTTGTTATTATTAAACGGCTTTTTAATATCAATTAGACTCCAAGTGCTCAGAAATAAGGCGAACAATTTACTTGAATCTGTAAGTTTGCAGTTACAACTCAAGAAGGCATTAATTGTGTTCTTGTTTTTTTTTTTTTGAAAAGAAAAAAAAAATAAACTGTATGATTTATAATCCTCAGATTTGGTAAAACAAACACCACAAAATGAAGAACCTTGAATGGGATCCTCTTTCTTAATACAAACATTAAACGAAAAAATTGTATTAAAGATTGTCTGTAGCAAAAAATTGTTTATGATGTACAAGTTCATTTTTTTTTTGGCATTGAGAAAGAATCTCCACTCGTTCAAATAATGATTTTCTTTGCTTCAAAGGGTTTATTACTTGTAATTTTGTTTCCATCTGCATGCCGACAACGAAACGATGTTTGGCCCATTAACATAGCATGCCAAGAGTTAATGGTCTTTTTTTTTTCAAGTAGGTATAGGGAATATTTTCTTTCGTCCGAACTTAATTTTGTTGAATTAAGGTCCTTTTGCATTACAATGCTAAGAAATTAAGGAAAAGGTCAAATCTCTTTTTATAGTTCGAAAATCCTACATTTTCCAGACCAAAAGTACACCCACATTAATATTCGCCCTACCCGACCTTATTTGCATGGATATTAAAATTTAAGTATCGTTTTCTCTTCTCTTTGTTATCATTTTAAAGCACTGCTTTTGGCTAATTTTTGAAAATAAATAAAATGAGCTCTTGCAGCTCAGATTAGAAACTTTGAATTTATTTTTCATGTATGAAAGAATACAATGTTTAGGTAAGTCACAAACTTGAAAACTATTACTTGCATTTTTTCTTTTTGTGTGTGAAAAGAAAATTTTATAAATGTAATTTCTTTGACTTGATACCATAGTATACCAAAGATATTTACATCATTCTTTCCTTTGAAGATATGTATTAAATATTCCATTCGTTATTCTGGGTTTATTATCATGAGACAAGGAAAGAATAAAATATTAATTCAAAAGTTCGATTTTCATGGAATTCGTGCGGCTAAACTGAGCATTTAGACGCATTTGAAACAAAGTTCACGTAGTTTTGAGGTTAACTTGCTGTCAGTATTTTAATCAGTGGGAAGAAGCAAAAGAACATATTTGAAGTTATGGGTTTTCTTACAAACATAGGTTCATGTATGAATGGTAAGAAAATTAAGATTGCTGATAAATTTTCTAGGCATGTTGTTTAAGTTTGGCAATAGTTAAGTAGTTCTGATGTTTAATTTAACCACGGATCGTTCGCATTGATGTTCATTGATCACATTTTTGAAAACAACAATACAAACTTAAAATGGAAGAAAATAAATCTCTCTACCCTTTCTTGTTGCAACACTCGTTGAAACTTATTTAAGAAATTTTGTTAAATAATCTACTACAATGAAGAAACTTTTATTGGATCAATCGAACCTGAGGCAATTACCTACCGGATCCATCGCTACATAGAACGACACAAACTGACCCAGCCAGAAGTAAGATATTCCAAATAAATTTGTTTTCGTCCTTCTGTTGCATGCATTTAAAGTTAACGATGAAAGACGTTATTCATATTCCATTGGTATGGTCATGGTACATATGTAAAATGGGTTAAACCTTAGCAATCACTGAAGTTTTTTTCTTTTTTTGAGGGGAGGCACAGGAAAGAGCAGAAGTTGCATAATGCAATAGTTACAAAATAGTGGTAGGGAAGTATTTTTCGTATTAAAGATTTTCTGATGAATGTGTTAAAAATATTAAGGACCATATCTGAGATGGTACTCTTGTTTGTGCTCTTTTTGGAATATTTTACAAACATATATTTTTTCAGTAAAATGAATTATTTAAAGACTTCAGTGTTTTTTTTTTTGTTCTTATAAAAATGTGACATTTGCATATTTAACTGTCGTAATAATTTCTCTGTCTTCATTTGTACAACGCTGGATAATTGCTATGCTTGGAACTTGTGTTTGAACGTTGACTAATGATTTTTCGTTAATTATGTTTGGATTAATGTAGAATATAACATGTACATTTCGAAGGCATGTGGTCTATGAAGTAGTTAAAGTGGTTATTGTGGAAAGTGTTTGAAATCATATTCCTGCACTTGAATTTGTTTTGTGTTGAAAAACGCTGACACGTCATGTCAGTGTGAAGTTTCATTTCAACTGAAAGAATATTGAAATGGAATTGTACTCGCTTATACGTATCGAAGCGAATAGAATTATCCCATTCAAAAGAATAAATCCATATACATCAGACGAGTCATCGCTGTGACGAAACGAATGACATTTGCAATTGGCTATAAGTGGAAGGAGGGCCGTTTTTTTGTGGATAACTTCCTTCCAGTTATAATATGAATATGAATATTTTTTGCGAATATTTTTCCAGCAACAACTTTCAATCGATTCTAGCATAAATTTAGTTTGAATTTGAATCTCTCAACCGCTAAAGATAACATTCCGAATGTTCATAAATTCTCTATACTTATATTTTCTTAATGACACTAATTGCAACCAAAACAATAATTAAGTTATTGACAATAATGTCAATATAGCTATAGCCAATGACCTGTGACCGCTCTTTGAAATATCACCATTTAACTTATCTGTATTAAAACTATGCGGTTACCTTAATATGGCAACATGAACGAACCTTTCATTGAATCATGTCAGATGACATTGCATTTAAATGTTCTCGATTCCCGAAGTTCGACTCGTGAAGCCCAGAACGTTACTGGGCCAAATGAAATACTGGTAGACATTCATTCATGCCTATCATTAAATTGTCAACAACAGTGTTCGAAATAATTCCTGGTATTTTCGCGGTTTACAGTGTGAAATACAATTTCCAGTGATCTTCATTGAAAATCAAATTAAACCGCACCATAGAACGTAAAGGAACTCTGCAAAAACTTTTACTACCTTCATACACAAACACATCGACGCAAATATCTCAATTTATATGAATGTATGTGTGTATTTCAACTGGGAAATTACCTACCTTTTGCAAATGCACATCAACTTATCCCATTTACCATCAAATTATGAAAGCCTCACTATGGAAAGTGAATCTGCACTGTGTGTATGTGTATAAGGTTTGCGTTTGCATAAGGAATAGAAGAAAAGGTTCAAATTCAAAGCCCTTTTCTTTCCTGTCGGTAACGACATCATTTTGCAGTGGCTAACCGCCAGCCGTTAAGAACTTTTTTGCTACTCTTAGTTCAATTCTGTTTTATTCAACTAATCTGTTTTTTTTTTCATGAAAGGAGCATTTGACCTCATGAATTGCTTTTTTTTCCTTTTTCTTGAATGTGATGATATCTGTTAAACGGTTTTAAGTGAAATATTAAACGAAAAACGAAATTTTCAAGGTACTTGCATGACATACAATTTGAAGATCTTATCTCTTTAGAACTGGAACCAATTAAGAGAAAATTCTTTGGTAAAATTCAATCAATTTATTTAATTGTTTGTAGGACGTTGGAAAATAGGAAAGGTTTGTAAGAAATAAAGATAAAACAGTTCAGAAAGCTGATATCATTTCAAAGCAGAATAATAAATGATGATATTTTAATAAAAGATTCATCAGGCAATTTCAATCTGAAGGGATGTTTTCCAAATATTCAAGGTCATAAAAATAATATTTTTTCCTCAACAATCAGCTTACTTCAATAAACCACTAGGTCTCCAAGGTACTAACAGAATCCTGCCTATTTGGCAGAAGCACGTTTTAAGTAAATTTGTTAGATAGAAGCTAAGTAAAGTTTGTTAGCTTTACTTAGCTATGAGGATGCTCTCAGAGGACTAATATTTTTCCAAGAAGTATCGAAACAAATTGAAAATAACATTTTTTTAAAAATTTCTTTAAATGATTACATTTTATGTGAAAGCTTCCTGGAAGTCTTAACAAATTATTTCAGTGAAATAAAATAATCTATGACCGAGAAAAAGCGTTATACAAACAAAACAATCGTTTCCTACATAAATGGAATTTTCTTTCTACGCTTGAAGTTTATATTGCGTTCATTATGAGTTTCAATGGAAATCGTAATAAAAGAGTATAGATTTTCAGTTTTGATAAATCGGAAAGAACAGTATCGGGTAATTGATTCCAAATTGATAACCAACAAAATTGAAGTGTTAATGGTTTCGCCAATTCAGGAACACTTATTTGTTTCCTTCTTTCTTTTGTGGGATATAATCATAATAGGGAAAAGGGCACTTAAAACAAAAACTGCAAAAGTATGTACAAGTACACTATGGCGTATACTTACTCTTCGTGATGTTGTAAACTTAAAAAAGTTACTACTTATTATTAAAGCCGTAAGTTAAGTGTAGAGCAATAAAAATAATAGTGCTACAATTTTCTGAACCACTCTTCTTACCGGTAACCACATTTAAAAGAATCATATATCGCCATATATTTTTCAAAATTGCCGAAGCCGCAGAATGGACCGTATTAGTCATTTTCGCTGTAAGTAATATTAACATGCGCTTATCATAAATCAAATTGCAAATGAAATGTTCCTAAAATCAGCAATTTTGTTAATCGATTCAATCCAATCGAGCAAATCGATGTCGTCGCGTATTGGCTGGGCTGGTATAGCGATGCCAAAAGGGTTATTTATGGTTATCGAATATGCAAACAAGGCCCACAAGCGTTACAGCTTTTACCAATTTGTAAGGTGGTTTCCTGGGATCAAATAATCGAATTTGTTGTTGTATGATTGCAATAGTTTTTAGAAAATGAATGTCAAACAAGGATTGAATGCTATCTGCAATTTTTTTTTTTATGTAGAACCCTATCGATTTGACCACATAAGTTATTACAGGTATAAATTTAAAAACCATCAAGGGCCAACGACATCGTTTAAAACTAACTTCACTTATTAAATTAATAAGAACCGCAAATATAATTTTGAATATCATAGAATTAAACAGCCCAATCGGTCACTGATGCTTAACCCAAAATCCTTTTTATAGCATTCACTATAAAGAATATTTTGGATTATATTTATTTCTAGTTAAAATAAGGGTCACCTGCTTAAAATCAATTTTTATTAAAAAATTCTCTTGATTCCTTATAGCAATAAGTACTATGGTATTTTGTTGGGATGGTATTTGTCCCTATACCTGTAAAAACAATGGGCGGAATAAAACCTTTCTAAACAAAATATATTATGTATGCATAAATATTAAATATTTTTTTGTGAACAGAGCACCACCTATCCAAGACTTGTCCCTGGTTTTGTCTGCAACCGAAACTCATACATGAACATTTCTATTATGTATTATTATAACTGGTTTTGCGACCCGTTTTGTTACCTAGAGTACTCTTAAATTCCAACGTAAAAGTAAACGCAATGTAATCATATGAGATCGGACTTTTCTATAAATCTTCCATAGGGATTTTTATCGTCGTTCCTCAACTTTTTTGTATTATGGCCACTCCCCATGTGGGCCATCTATATCCACTTTATACTTACGCACATAGTTCAGGGGCTGGGACAAGATTTGTTGCGTCTATAAAATCCTTTTGGGTAATAATTCTGCTATCGGGGATTCTTTGTACCTCTCCTTCTTTCTTAATGGGTGTAGAGTGTGAACACGAGAAACAAAATAGCCCTAGTTACCTTTTATCTATGTGGGGAATAGGTGGACAATGATGATAACAAGAGTCTTGGAAGCTTACATGAGGAATGTCTTATCCATTAATACCTTATTTGAGACAAAGGAAGACTTAAACTTTAGACAGGTAGCTTAAAGTTTATCTTAATTGAACCTTCTTCTCTGTTTGAACTTTCATCATTTTAAAAGTTTTTTTATTTCATTGGAGGATATACAATTTACAATTACAATTGTAGTTTTTTTGTGCCGCTTGAGAATTCCTTTTTAGAAACTAGGCGTAAATTTTTACAAGAAATGGATTCAGCTGCAAACTTTATAACTTATTTACAAACTGAAAGCACCGGGTTATTATCTAACATTCATTTCAAACATATGTACCTATGTTTGTTTCAAAACAAGAAAAGTATCGTAGTTGTTAAGGCACTCTAAATTAGTGCCTTTAAGATAAGTGAATACATATAAATATAATGTAGGTTCAATTTTCACTTTTAATTCCAAGACAAAAATCATAAGGATTTCTGAAAACTTGTCATGATTACATATGCTTAGATTTGATATAATTTTCAGTCTTTCTTTGTCTTCTTACTTCACATAGAAAAAAATGAAAATAAAATATATATGAAATTTAATACGAATACACATACTCCTTTCTGATAAATCCATACTCGCTTTCAAGAAAATGAAATCCCAATCGATTTTTATGCTTGTTTACATTTTTCTTTCACAATCCAATTGCAATACAATATCAAGGATTATCTACATACTAACTCGAACCATTATGATGAGTCTGCTTTTCTCATCACGCATTCCGCACTTGTCTGTCAAGCAGTCACCATAAATAAAGAAGAAAAAAAAGATCTAACCTTCCTGCTGGGTTATTTCTTTTAGTATTTGTTGCCGTCGTCGTATCGTTGGAAAATTCTGCTGAGGCTTAGGTCTTCTATTTCAAAAAGCACTCATAGACGTACGTTTAAAATACTTTTCCGATGATGTGTATTGCATAAATACATGACGATCGATGCGCCAAAAAAGAAAAAAAAAATCTTAGATATGATGTGTGATGGTGCAAGGATTCATTTCTCATGAGCGAACTAAAGTAAGGTGAATTCAAAAAGTGAATACATTTTTATGTAGGTACTCATTTTTCTTAATAACAAAAAAGACCTTCGTCATCAAGAATTCCAAAGCCCTCACAGCAACATCGTCAACGACGAATGCGAGCAAAAATGTCTTCATTGCTTTTTGTATCCTTGATCATCTTAAATCCCCCAAGCCTTTCCATGTCTCCCTAGAAATGTTCAAAAATCAAACTTTAAGTATATGCAATTCCAAGAAGTACCTACCTACCCACATAAAATGTGACAGTAATATATTATGAACATACGCTTACACGCAGCAAGGGTGAGCAGGTGGAAATTATAAGTTTGGACTTGTGTGTTCATTGTTCAGGCCGGGAAGTTGAGTATTTGGTTGAAAATGAGTTCGAGGTTTCCGTTTTGGTTAAGGTTTAGGATTAAGTTAAGGTTTGAAGTATGTGCGAGTAACATCAATATTATTTACGAGTTAAGAGAAACAATTTTGAACTTCATGCTTTAGAAAAAGAAAACCATAAAAGCACACATGAAGCTAAACAATTTATATTCTATGAGCAATATCATAATGTGGCTTATCCAGTCTGCTTCAAGGCAAAACGCATGTACATGTAGGTGTTGACTGTCGCCTACTGGCTTCGCATTGAGCTACATCACTTGTGGGTTATACCCGTTGATCAATTTTTCTAATGGATTTACTGCGAACCAAACACACCTGAGGTGGTTAAAAAATGAAAACACGCAGACTTTGTGTTGGTTTTTACTTAAGTATATGAGTTTTACGGATTTGAATGAATGAAGCAACTATTTGAATGGAAGCGAACAAGGGAACGATATAAATTTTCTAAGATCTTAATTAAAACTAGAACTTGATCTCATGAACGCTGAACATAAAGTGATTATTAATGTTGTTCTTTCTTTAATCGCGTTAAGACTTAAATACAGAGCAAAGGTTACATATGCTTTATAAATGAATATGGATAAATGAACTATGTAAAATCTTAAACCGACTACGACTAAACAACTCATCACCCCAAAGTAAAATCAAACAATTACTGAATGGGTTTAAGCTAAATGTTTTAAACTAGTTGACCCAGGTGCTGCAATTTGGGTGCCAATTTATTTCATAAAAAAATAATTATTGAAAATATAACGAGAACCGTTCTCTCCACTTTTAATAACCTTCATGTTATGACAATATCGATTGGGTCATGTTTTGTGAAATGTTGAAAAAAAAAAGAAAAAGCAATGTGTATTCAGCAATTTTATGAATGCGCTGAGAGCAGTATTTCAAGTGTCAGCCCAAAGAAAATGTTTTTCAAATTTATTTTTTTCTAACAATTTTCTGTTTCTTAAGCAAATTTAAGATTTCTTCTTCAGATGATAATGTTTTAATCAAGTCAACAAATTACAAGTTGGAAAGCAGGCCCAGACAGTATTATTTGTTGTTGTTTTTTTTATTATCATTGTTTCCGCTGAAATTTAACTTCCAATCTTCTCTCCCAATCAACTCGTCCACGCGAATTCAAGAGTTCAATGAAAGAGCTTGCTTAACAAACATCTTCCCACACGCATGTTTGCATTGATAAAACACTAAGACAATAGCTAGGTACAGGCTTTGCCCGCTCTTCTAATAAAAGCATTCGTCAACTATCCTTCCAATGTGGAATCGACTTTCTAGGCGGAATATTGCCACCAAAATAATACTTTCATAAGTATGCGGTCGGGTCTGGTATGTCAGATGCTTATGCTATTCAGTTTCAGGTGAGCAAAAGGCTTCTAAATAAGTCCTTTTTTGGATGTGAACTATTTCGGCTTGTTAATAGTAGAATGGGTGTTTCACTCCGATGAAGAAACGCAATTGAGGATTGAATTAAGGAAATGAAATGTGATGTGCGTTTTGTAAGTGGTAGCCGTTAATCCATGGATATTCCTTAATCCTATCGAACGAGCGATTATTTCAAGAAGTAAAATTGATATGGTTCAACTATAACACTACTTAGGTATGTGAGTAAATATATAACCGTATCGCAGTAGAACCATTTTCATAGCCTTAATTTTTTTCGATCTTTAGTCGAAACTTAAATTCTACAACAAAATCTGCTAAAACATATTTTTTATAGAACTCTTTCTTAAAACATCAAAAAGTCAATTAAACAATTTATTAATTTAAATTAGAATAACGTCAATTATATCTACAATTGTTCTGATTTGAATGAATGCTTATCGTGGAATACGTCCATGAATATAAAGGATGTCTTGGCTGTATCATGTATACACTTCGTAAAGCAGTCGCTTTTTCTTTCCCGATTTCCGTTTCCGGTCTGATTTTGAGGTCTGATTTCGATTCTCAAAGAAGTTACAAAATCTACAAAAAGGAAATACATTTCTTTTAATTACCAGAGAGAATACTCCTTCTCTGCATAAGTTATTTCAAATTGTGCACAGAATTTAGACTTTTTTAAATACATATACCAACCCTCTCATTTTGGATTAAAACGCAAAAATTGTAGAATAATTTTTTCCTTTTTCCTTATAATTTTGATTATTCTTAAAAATAAACCTTTTTGAGGAAGTTAAGCGAAACTTTTTGGGAAGTTGATAATTAGGTGGAGAATATGCAGGTAAGTAAGGAGATTTTTGCAACACTGAAACGACTTGAACCAAAGTCGTGACGATGCAACAACAGAAAATATACATTAAAACCTTATGCTTAGTCTTTTTGCTTTCAGTAATGAGCTAGAAAGCTTATTCAAGTTTTATTTCCAAGAAGGAGTTTTGATTAGTTTCTTTTTGTTATATTCGATCTTAAGTTTGTTATTTGTTTTGCTAATTATGTAGATGTTTCAATTTAAGTACTTCATTTATATCCGATTTTTTATTCATCGAAAAAATCTATCAAACTGACAAATAAACTTACCTGGGGTGGAATCGGCTAAGCTGATAGTTGATAGTTGACAGTCAAAATAATTGCTTTTTCTCCAAGTTAGGTGATTATCAAAACCATAATCGTTTTTTTCCATACATTTGGGAGCGACAGCTACTTTGGTGTCGTTTTCATATATTTTTCTTAACAACAACCTTGGATTGGCTTCAATCAATTTCTTAAAAAAATAATTTTGTGTTAAAAAGTGTAAAAATATAAAGCAAATAAATTTAAGACAACCGGAATGTTCAGTTCATTGAAATTATTTAATAACGCATATAGGGCGTAAAGAAAAAAAATATTTGCGTTTTTGAAAAAAAATATTTTCGGTCGTATAAGGTTGTTTGCCAACGCGTGATATTTTGATCGAAAGTGATTTCATTATTCCTACCAACAGTTTCTATCGCAATGTAGCCATATCATGGGTTGGTAAACCATCCGATCTTATACGACCGAAATTATTGTTTGTAAAAAAACCATAGGAATCTAATCTAAAGAAATTGATTGATGATAATCCAAGGGTGTAGTTAACAAAAATAAAAACAAAAAACATATGAAAACAACATCGAAATAGTTGTCACTTCCAATTGTATGAAAAAAGCGATTATCGTTTTGATAATCACCTTACGTTGAGCAAAACGACATTGCTTATTGTAAGTGCTGCCAAAAATTCAAATTAATTTATTGATCACTTCACACAGAGTTGATAATCAAAAACGACTATCATTATAGTGACTGTCAACAATCGCCGTAGGCGATTGCAACCCTGAGTATTCATCGGTCGAATAAATAAGAGTGTTATTAGTCAGATAAAGTCTCTCTGACGATTGAAAAATACAATATTTCGATATCTGTCGAATAAACACTATCTGCTTGTCTATCTGACGATTGAAAAATTGGCTCTTTAAAAAAAAGCTTTCTATGTCACTTATAAAATGTTGAAAACAAATTATTTCTATAAAAGTAATTAACTTCTAACAGCTAAATGATACAAAAATGCCGCAAGTCTTTTTTATGGCATGCACAAAAATATATGTCTAAAACAACAAAACGTGTTTCATTTTAAAACTAATGTAGATTTGATTGTCACGATATAAAGTTCTTCAAGAAACACGTCCTTTACCTTAACCTTTAGCCATCATTTTCAATCAATTTTTCTCCATTCTCATCGGAAAGCAAAAAGTTATTTGATCTTCAAACAACTTAATTTCTTTTCAGAACAGCTATTTCCTCATGATTACAGCACTTTTGCAGATTTGGTGTTAAATTCACTTTTAAGAATTATGTAATCCCAACGCGAATCCTCTAAGGTGTCAGAGGAGACTTTGTTTAACTGAATTTTACTCGCCTCTTACCTTTAACGTAAGAAATGCAATTAAGAAGCCTTACCGCATTTCCGGTAGAACAGGAACCTTATTATAGTCCGTTGGATATAATCGTAATTTATAGGCTAATAATGATGGCTGTGAGGATTTAATTAAGTGAAACAAGAGCTAGCAATGCTTGTATATAATATTTTTATTATAATGGACTATTATAAAAGGATATCAAGCCTTAGTGTCCAAATTTTAAATGTATATGAGAGACAATGGTGTTTTTTTAATTGGAGGAACTTTCGTTTGCTGTGAACATTTTTGATAGTAAACGAGATTTAAATTTTCCAAACTATTTATTTTGTTCATTAATTATAGTTTTCAATTTTCAATGGAATAAGAATCGATAGAGAACGAGCTACATGGATGTGATGTTTCTTTGCGATATCTTCAAAAGCGAGTTACCAATAAGAGGAAAAAAACGAAAATTACACGTAAAAATTCTCAATTATGAATTTAAATACGTAAACAATCCACCTGCCGGCTCGCTTTTGTCAGTTCGTTAACCTGATACATTCTAGTTGAAAATAAGGGTAGGTAGGTTGAAACATAGACGTTACAAATGCTGATGTTGTAATACAAAATGTTCTTGGGGGTCAAATAGGACGTGGAACCGTGTAGAGTTAGTTTTTAAATCCTTTCAACAAACACTATACATGTGTATGATATTTTGAAAATATGGGAAATCAGAGCCAATGTATACAAACATTGGCTCTGATTTTCCCACATTTATAACATATGAAAGACAAACCTACTTCCGGACTCTAGACAATGTTGGTCTCACATCCTCCGATCCTTTTCCAGTTTCTTGTGTAAACTTACTTTTATAATAGGGCGGAAAATTATACACATTTTCCCAAGTTTGGATGAAAGTAAGCAGGAGTAAATGTCATTATTAATTGGCTTTGAAAATATTCGAGAACAATGAATCTGGTACCTACTTTGTTTTTTTTTTATGATATCTTTTAGTCCTTATGGTAGCATAAAAACAAAACAAACTGTTTTTATGAATTTATCGTTATAAGTTCCTATACCTATCTTTTGTTTCATATAACAAGGGGTGCCACTTAAGGAAATTATGGATTTACGAATTAATTTTGCATACGAATAAGTGTTGTGTTTGTAGATTGAAATAAATTGTAAGACCATTTAAGATTTTTATTAGCATATAAATGTTCAATGTATCAGTGTTGTTTTCTATGAAATTCACTTTGTTTTCTATGCAATTAAATTCACCAACAACCTTGGAAATTCTGGTTTAAGGATATTTTAAGACCTTTAACATGATTTTAAGGAATTAAAATATATGATTTACAATTTCTGATTTATTGAAAATTACATAATATAAGGTTATTCATTCACAAGGTAAGACCAACTGTTTAAATGCCTTTAAGGCACACATTTAGCATTTCATACACCCATTGATTCTTATTTTCATTATTTATTTATGAATTAAGCACTTGCAAACATTTTTTTTTTTTAATCATTTTAAGTATTAAATTATTCCAATATAAATTAATATATAAGTCAACAGCAAAACAAGAATTCAATTAATCCAACCCAACAAACAGTTTTCGGTCCTACTTGAAGTTATGAGATACGTGAAGAATTCGTTTATTAAGGACGTGAGTGTATCTCAGTCCTTCAATAACGAGGTGGTTATTAATGATTTATTCCATAAACGATGGATGTTAAAAATCATCTTTTTCATTGCAGAAAATACGAAGAGTACGAGTTCGGTGAAAAACACCTACCTCATAGAATTCTCCGGAATCATTATCATCGGCCTGACCAATGAAGTTTCTCCGTTCAATCCACATTAAATATTTCCATCTCGAGTGTTCATATATTTTAATTACGTATATTTTCATTAAGCTGCTTAATGATTTCCATTACATTGTCTTCGACTGGGAATACTTCTGAATCTGTAGAATAAATTACGAAATCGACTCTTGGTGTTAATGGAAACTGAAAACAAAAGGAAATATAAAAATGTTGAAGGTAGCAATAGCCATGCATCTTTTAGGTTCAAGGCTTTCATCAATTCACTTTGAACTTGTGGAAATTCCAGATAGGTAGGAATTCAACTTAAAAGTCTATAAAGACGAACAACTTTCTGAAGCCAACAAATAAATAAGAAAATTCAATCATTTGGTTCATTCATTCAAAAACGTGATAGAACTTTTTAAGTAAATAACAAAATATTTAAGATCAAAGCAGCCACACGTGTAAATGAGTCCTAAAAGTTTGTTTCATCTGTCGTCTCCGTCATCATCATTCCATGGCCGTGTTGTCGTCAATCTCAATTTCAGTATTGAACTAACACACAGACTCATTTATGTTAAGCTCATCATACCAATACCAACGCAATCGCACCAAAAGTGGCAATTTGTGTTATGACTGTATTAGACCTTGTGGCACTTTCGTGCGGACTTTTATTTTATCGATCGAAATAGGGGCATCGCGAATGACGATTCGAGTACTGAAATACCGTTATGTGTAAGGTACGTTTTAACCCAATGACTGCTTATTTAACATATTTTATGGTTGATGTCACGTATATGGCCAAGTAAAGCCATGTTTAAGAGTGTTCCGGATCAAAACCGCGTTTTTTCAAATGGTATTGTGAAGCGATTAAATGTGGTATTGAAATGATTAAGGAGTCATTCTATAGACAAAAACTGTTTCTAAGAAACTATTGGAGCACAATTTCAATTAAGTACTTCGCTCAAAAACTCCAAAATGGCCAAAAATCGTACTTTTGCAAAGAGAATTCCATCAAAATTAAAACATTTTTTGCTATAATTTCTTAACGAGCATAAAATTCGACATTTAAATTGTATAACTACTGGAGGAAAAATTAACTTTTTGAACAAAAAAGATTTAAAAAACTATGAATAAAATTTGTATTTTTGAAAAGCAATTTTTCTTATGATGCGATATTTATTTTTCTTAAATCTCTTCATTTATTTAGCACGTACTTGTTCTCAACACAGCAATCAAAACATTTTGAAAAAAAACTTTGATCAAACACATTTTATTTCAAAATTTAGGGATAGCAAAATGTGCTAAAATTTGAAAATTCAAATCAGTAACGGCTGGCGGAAGTCACGATTCCATAGGAAGGCGATTCTCTCTCTCTTAGTAAGATGCATTTAGTTCAAAATTTGTCGTCTGCAGTTGGGTGGCGCTTTAAGCAGTAAGAATTTCAGTTTCAGTCCGGAACACTCAGTAAACGGCCCCTGGTAGCTTTGTGAAAAATAAATGTTTGTTAAATAAATTTTAAAATAATGTTGAGGTTGCAGATTCATCAGAATCCGAAATCAGTAACATTTATAACCCCGTTTAAACTAAAATGAGCCAGAGATTTTCCATGTGAAGGAGTGGACCCAAGAGATTTGTCGTATTTTGCGATTCATGGCGCAAGGAGTATAAAAACGTATCAGCAATATTTTCTCAAAGCGTTTTTCTGCCAACGCGGTGTATGTACCACAGCGTCATCGACAGCGGGGGTATTTAAAATTGAAATCGCAAATTACCCCCGGTTGTCTCTAAAGTTTCGGGGGGTGTGCTACTCAAAGAAAACTCTTTTACCAACAATAATAACTAAAGTAAAAATATGATTTGTTTCGCGTGTTCAAATAATATTGACCGTAACTCATCATCCAAAATCGAGTGTTGCGATTGCAATTATTTGTTTCATTTAAATTGTGTGAATTTAACGAAAGATGATGCTGCATATTTTCAATCAACTGGTTCCCAATTCCGATGTGATAAATGCTTAACGCTAAAAAGACGTTCGTTGCATATGCCAACTTAAACAGCTTCTAATCCGGCAAATACCCCTTCTTCCTCAAAGGCTTACAACAGGGAAGCGGCAGAATGTACTCTTCAGATGGTATATTTAAAACTAAACGATCTCGAGAAAACTAATCGTTGCTTCTAAGAGCAAATAAATGAACATCGATCCGAAAATAATACACCTAAATCGAAATCGTTTATTTCGTTTTTTTTTGTGTGGATGTTAAGAGTCCTTAACATCCCCACAAAAAAGAACGCAATAAACGATGGGCGAAATAATTTAAAAAATTATGCACCAGGTATTTTGGAATTGATTGCTTACCTTTTGGGCAAATTTCTCTAAAAATTCTTATCATCGACCCCAATTAGACTGACAAAACAACCTTGCATCCAATCAAACACAAGGCGGAACAACCTTTATCGAGAAAAACTATAACCAAATAACTCAGTGCACTTGTAACGGAAATGCAAAATAACTAAAAAACAAAAGAAACAAATGCGAAGGTATAGTGGGGCGAAGTGATCGAAAAACTAAGTAAAAAAAAAAAAAAAAAAAATAGTTTGGCGAATTAAACAAAAGTTGTAGTGTGAAGAACGAAGTGTTTGGGGGCCAAGTAAAAAAAGCGAAACAATAGGCTACCGATTTAATGATAACTGATCATTCTATGACGGGTATAATCATTGATTTGATGTACCTATTCTAATTGTCGTTTGGATTTAGTTTCTGACATTAATAGGAACCTCGATCAACTGAGAGTTTGGTTTGCTGAACATAACTTAGTTACAAGCTCAAAAACGAAGATTATGTTTTTCAGTTTATCCTCCGTTCATAATTTCAATGTTGAATTCTATTTTCATGCTCCTGAATGTAAAAAATTTAAACTGTTCGGAACTCTTCATCTGAGACTGGAACTTTTATAAGCAACAATAATTGTTCTAGTAATTGTTTTATAGTACAGAAAGTAATTGAGTTTAAATATTTAGGTCTGACTATTGACTCAAATATGAATTTTTCAAATCATACAATGAATTTGGGAAAGTATTTACGGTCTATGATGAGATACTTTTATTACTTAGTTATATAGTATCAACTGAATTATTAAAAACTATCTACTACGACATTTTTCATTCAAAGCAGCAATATGATTAAAATTAAACCTTTGTTAATTTTGCTAAGACCATTAATGAGAAAAATTTGTCGTAAACCGAGAAGACACCTTAGTTTCCCATTGTTTCGTAACCTAAAAATTCTTCCTGTGCGTCATTTGTATTGTTTCAAAGTTCTTAAGTCCTTTTTTATGAAATCAGGAAACCGTAATTTTAGGCTTATATCTAACTAGCAGTTTTCCGCGACTTCTTCCACCTCTCCCTCGTCCACCGGCCAGAGTAGAGTCTTGACTTGTGCATCATGCGTGCGTGGGAATTTTGTTACGAAGTTATTTTAAAATTGAAATGCAGTCGACTCTATCTAAGTTGAATTTTCGTTAACTCGAACATTTTGAGCATTTATTTATGATTCCCTTAAATTTTTCAACTACTGAAAACATTCCCTTGGGCGATAAATCTCCCTAATTCTAATATCCCTCTTACTCGAACACTTTGTTTTACTTCTGCATGGTTTTTTTCCCTTAAGTCGAATTGTTTTTCCTGTTTCTTTAAACTGAAGAACTTTTGGAGTTTAGGCTTGACAAAAATATATAAATGATATCGTTTATTCACAGTAATAATCTGCGCAACTAGTGCAATCAATCACATTCACAAATCAAAGGGACTCTCAAAATTCTAATTTGAGCAGTTATTTTATATCAATTGCTTGGCCAACAGCCAACACATCATTCTTCGTTCTCATCTTTCTATGTTATTGAATTGAAAAGAACTGATGCTGAGCAGTGCATAGTAATTTGTTCACGCATACCCAGAAATATGAATATTTTTTGCCATTTTTTTCACATTTTCCTTTGATTCTTCGCTCCTATTCGTCTCAGCCTAATGTTATATAGCTTCGACGCAAAAAGAATTGTTCAATTTGACAGAGCAGATCCTGAGATAGGCGCGTTAAAACGCAGAAAAATGAATGTTTTTTGCGGTTTTTTCCACATTTTCCACAGATTGTTTGCTCCTATTGGTAGCAGCTTAATGTAAAGTTGCCTAAAGCCTTCTTCGATTAATGCAATTTTACAGTTCTAATCAGCAGTTCCTGCGATTACCGCGTTCAAACGAACAAACTCTTCAGCTTTATATATTAGTATAGATTACAACCTATGTTCCTTTATTCCATACAACAGCATTTCGTAATTTCTTCGCATCGTTTTTATAATATAATAAGCTTCCACCATCTCTGAGAACAATTTCCGCTCCTAGAGTGTTCATTTGTCATTTAAGACTCTGATTATTGGACTTAGACTATTCTAGTTTAGAATCCTTTACTTCTGGTATTCTGTTTTAATTCATTGGAGTATATCAAGCCTTTTTTTCTTATTTATTTTTTATGAATCTACTAGCTGACCCCGCCTAAATCGATAAATAAAACACCTACCAATTTTTACCCCGCTACCACACTATTCCTACCCGCTATCCGCTACCCTAAGCTACCTTACCACTCTTTACCTGTTAAACTGGTACGCCGTTACCCGCTACACTCTACCCGCCAACAACTACTTCTACTCGATTACCGCTTCCCTGCTAACCACTACCCACTATCGCTTCCCGTCAAACTGCTACCCGCTACACGCTAACTGTCTTCACAGGTACTGATAATTGTGAACCAAAATGTTTGATTATTTTTTTTACACCTTGTGTTAGATTATTCAAGTTTTAGTAAGGATCCCTAATTTTTTGAAAACGAAACACAGCCTATGTTAGTTGGGAAGAGTGTAGCTTGCCAACGATGAAAGAATTTTTTAAATCGGTATAGTAGTTTCGGAGCCTATTAATTTCAAACAAACAAACAAACCAACAAAAAATTAAACCTTTCCTCTTTATAATATTAGTAAATACGAAGTAGACTTTCGTATGCAAAGGTATACATCGGCTACACTTATCCTTGGCAGTCCTTATTTTAATATTCAGTTTTTTCGTTTACCTTCGTAAACTCTTTTGCTCTGCTTTGTTCCTTCTGTCTTCTTCTTATGCTAGATTGCTAGAGGTGCTTAATTTGTCTACGGGCATTTTGTTACTTTCTTTTATCGTGACTTACCTTTTTTCGGTTGTCCATGGCCATTTTAAAGGTCTGGTTTTTTCCTTAGGGTGGAAAGCTTAAATATCCTTTCCTTTCTGGAAGTGAATTGTAATTGTACTCGTTGAGCTCCTCTGAAATCCAGCCAGAGGAAACTTTTTCAATATTCTTTTCAGATCGTGAGTGAGAGAATGCTAGAGGTATACAATTTCACTTTTTCTACCTTTAGGCTATACGATGGACTGTCTGGGGCTTACACCGGAATGAATATCAAAAATTAAATATGTTGTTTTCGCCTACATAACTGCTTCGTGAATTAGAATCAATTAAGAGAAAGAGGTTTACGTTGTGTTTTTTGTTTGTTTGTTTTTTTTTTTTGTTATTTTTCATTGTTTGACATTAAATTCATTAACAAAATGCAATACATTTCTTGAACCAGTCATTAGTGGCTGTTCAGTATTATGAATTCCTTTTAAGCAGTAAAAACACAGTCAGTGAGAACGCGATTATATTTCCTGGATCTGAAATTCTTTGCAGTCTCAAGTATTAAAGCAGTGACTGGCTGACATGAAAAAATCTTTTTCCAAGATCTGAAAGGTAGAAATCATTAAATTTTCAAACCTATACATTTGTTCCGTCTGGATAGAAATCTGTCAAGTATCTTAAATGAACTGCTGTGACGAAAGCGTATTCATTATTCAAAACGATTTATGCATAGCAATAAGAGAGCTGCCGAACTTAAGTAACATAGATTGTCGTTGCCATAATGAAACATGTTTGTTCGGGGTTCTCTGACAAGGTGTAATTTGTAATCAGAACGTGAAGGTACCTGGACTTTGTGTTACCCCCAAGAAAGGTGTCCTAGGGTTGACAAAAGCCAGTTACATTTTACAAATATTGAAATATGAGGTTCTTGAGGAAAGCTTTTAAGAAGGCCAGGCAGAAGGCCTACAGCATGGTATGCAGAGGAAAGGGAATTCGTCTTCATGTAAGGAAAGGTGGATCAATAAGGCAGTATATTCGTTTGATAAAATCAGTTGAATAATTTGTATGCTAAGCCCCCATGTGCTGCTTTAAATTGAGTTTTTCTGTTTGTTTTCATACTTGATTACTAGCATATGGGACGGAAGCTTATATATCTGCCTGCTTAGAAATGAATGATTTATATTCTTGGTAAATGTTATCAACCAAGTCGTCTCGTCACAAAAATTTAATCCAGATGTGTCGTGACTGACGAGTTTTTTTTAACTTCAGAGGAGTAAGGGATGTGCATATTTTTAATATAATTAGCGACCACTCCAAGATAACTTGGCACGTTTTTTACCGGCGTATATTGGTTTGAAAAAAAAAAAACTAAACGATATCGCCGAAGGTTAACTGATGGCCATTGGCTACGTTCAATCATATATCGGATAGGCTACCTGGGATACCCGTATCTGGGATATCTTTTTGGACGAGACAGATACCTGTATCCAGAGGCGCAGGTTCATAAGTCCACAGGCCAAAAGTCCATAATGGACTTTTGACCCACTCTGGTGAGTTAAAAGTCCATAAACCAATTATGGACTTTTAACCCACTTGAGTGGGTTACAAATCCACAAAAAAGTGGGTCAGTAGTCTATAAGTTATACATAGACCAACAGTAATTTATTTTACTTACTTTGTCGCAAAAATAGAAAAATGACTGAAATGTTCAAATTCAATAAATTAAAAAATAAAAAGAGAACAGTATAAACCTATGATTCATAAAAGAACTTCAAGTTCTTCTTTTTTTCAGTGTCTTCTCTTTGGCAAAAATGAAATAAATTAAAATAAACTTAGTTTCTGCGCGTTAGTTAATTAAGAAAAGCAACCAATACACATCTTGTGATGCATACAAGTGTCTTGAAAGCAGATTCTCTTTTTCAATGATTTATATTGAGCATCCTTTTTTCACTTTCGACTGAGCAAGGGATGATGCCGATTCGGATAATTCAAGATGGGTTTGGTTTGATTTCGAGTGAAGTGAGCGAAAAAAAAATTAGCCCATAAGAGAATCAATTTGGGGTGTGAAAATAAGAAAATTCGCGCGAATTTTTTTATTTTCACACCCCAAATTGATTCTCTTATGGGCTAATTTTTTTTTCGCTCGCTTCGCTCGCTGCCCATGATAAGGTACAAAACATTTTTTGCTCTGAGCTCCGAGTCCTGACTCATATAATTTTTAAAACATATTCGCCATCACGCTAATTTTTTTAATCACAAATTTATTTTTTAACCACAACACAATTTTTATAAATTAGTATGATTTGTGATTACATTATGTTTTCAAAATTTCATAATGTTTACTATTATTACTATTTTTTGTTTTGTTTGTAATCCTACGTAAATGTGTCCTTAAAAATATATAACTTCAGTCAAAATATTACGCGCTCAGAATGTGCGACATATGCGATCAACCAACGATTCCAACGATCCAACCAATGATCAACGATTCCATTCAAATAATTTTTATACCTATCATCATCAGTAAAACCCCAAAAAAGTTGTACTTCTTTCTATTTTTCTTACAAAAGTAAGAAAATCAATTTGGGTCAGAAGTCCACACACATTTTGTGTGGATTTCTGTCCCACTATGGTGGGTTAAAAGTCCATAATTGATTTGTGGACTTTTAACCCACCAGAGTGGGTCAAAAGTCCATTATGGACTTTTGGCCTGTGGACTTATGACCCTGCGCCGTATCCAGATTGCTGTCAAAACGTCTATGAAAAAAAAAAAAAAACAACAAATCACACGCTTGAGAACAAGAAATTGTTTATGGCCGTGAATCCGTTGGCAAACTTCTTCCGAGTCATCTAAATTATAACAAGTATTTTTTAAAATCAGATCGATAGTCATTTGCTTATATTTCTTTCAATTTTCTTTTAATTTGGAAGCTGATGAAATTGCGCGCCAGACAAGTCAAGGCAAAAAAATCATATGTTGATCAGCTGAACACTCGGATACCGGAGATATACCAAAAATTTTCAGATACCTCTGGATTTTTTTTGACAGTAAACGGTTCATCATGTATTTGCTATTTTTTACTATGGTTTACAAAAACAAAAAGCTATCCGATACCTTTTGGTTACATGATTGAACGTAGCCATTCTGTTTTCTGTTTTGGATAGTTGTATTTGCTCTAGACATTCATATTCCTAGTTTCCCCTTTTAACACCATTGAAGCCGCCATGGTTGCTTACAATCGTTACTATTTGTATGATTGCTTTAATTTTTGAACATTGATTTCGCTTTGCCTTTCTTCAAACAAGAACGAATAGAAAAAGGGAAGAAAACAAAATTGACTTTTACATAAGTCAAAGTGACAGGAAAAACTTTGTAATAGATTTTGTAACTCTAGCAGAATTTTATGTTGAACTGTACTAGATTCTTAACACCATTTTTCACATGTAAGTTTATATGCGTCAATTTGCATAGAAAAAAAACTCTACTACATCGTTAAATTAATGTAACATCTCATCATTAATTTGTTTTAAAATTGTTTTTTTTTATGTTTATACATAAATTCTGCCGCTTTCCATGACCAAAAGCAAGGAAAACTCTTCAGGCAAATCGGCAGCAACACCGGAAGGAAATTAATGTAACTAAATTGAAACGTTAACTTTGCTTTGGTTTAATATTTTTTAATGGAAATAACAGCCTGAAGAAATTCAAAATCGTTCAAGTTAATTTGTATAATGAATAATAATTATGGAATATTCATGTTGTTTTTAGCTTGGAGATTAATAACTTTCTGTGTGGATTGTTTTTTCTTTTTTAAATCGGATAGATGTGTTACACCAAGACCATTCTGAGATAAAAAAGAAATCAATACACGAATTGATGTGCGTGTTAGTAAAAGATAACATGTGTGAGTAAGCTTTGAACATTGTTTGTTTTAACGGAAGAAGAAAATCTCTTTTAACAACGTTAAAAAACAGGCGTAGCTGAGAGATGAAAGGTGGATTATCATAATTCAGTAAGCAGTTTTGACCACTATAATATAAAAATTTTCATAGTTATATAGATGCGTTTTAATTTTTTTGTTTCATTAAGTACTTGCCACCAACTGCACGCCAAGGTTCATTAAGAAAACAAGAAGTTCGGTTAATCTGACTTCAATTCACTATAAGAAACAAGGCATTCTCAATAAATTAATTCTTTTTTTTAGCACAGCAATGTGGGTAGCAAAAAAAATCGATCAATCTTCAACTCAATTATGAGAATAAGAATTACAAATACAGGAAAATTTCATTCTTAGGAGTGCATTAAGATTGCTGTTGTTGTCAACGAAAAGTCCTGCAAAATATATACTTTTCATTACATTCTAATACGGCTTAGGATGTTTCTTTCAAATTCTTCTTGTAAAATATCTATGCGAGCGTTAAGTTTCGAAAAAGAACCTCAATCATCCCAAACACCGTCGTACATTTTCTTCAAGAAAAGTTTTCAGTTGTTCAATTGGAAGCAAAGCGTAACGATTCACCGATTTCTTCAATTACATAAATACAAATTTCCTATAGGACGCATCTTCATGAGGCATTACATGTTTCGATGATATGGAACAGATTCTTCTCACGTACTATTTTGTCTACTTTGTGTATGTGAAAATTTGTGGTAGTGCATTTGAACGGTAGGTACATATACTTGGTGATTCGCTAACGTTGTACCATATAGCTATAGCGTGTTGGTAGGATTGAGTTGAGGAGGGGGGGGGGCTATGCCCCGGTTAAGCCAGGAGGGGCAGTGTTGTACATAAAGTCGTTGATTTTTACATTTGTTTACAAAATATGTCAATTTTTCAGAAAACTGCCACTCCTGGCTTAACGGGGAAACCTAACTACACGTTCGTGAATCACCCAGTATAAATCTGCATAGTGTGACGAAAAAAACCGAAACGTTTTGATTAAAAAAACGTAAACTTAAAGCAAAAGTAACTTTTCCATTATCATTTTTTGTCCCGCGAACAGTTTGGGTAATTGTTTTCACAACTTTCATTCCAGATATCCCACCTAGAACTAGAATTCATAAAATATACATATTCAATAGAATACTGAAATTATTCAGTTTCATTCACTGATTCTTCTTTGAACAAAATATTTTTTTGGAAAAAAAAGAAAGTCATAGAAGTAATTTGAGAAAAAGGATCGCTAATGGAAAACATTATAAACAAATTTTTTTATCGCTTTCGTACCAAGATTATATCATTCTACTTTCCGAATGCACATTATATTATATTCTCGTGTAGTTTAGGTGCCAAATCGAAGGATTGTTCAGATGTCCTTCTTTAAGCTCAAACGTTTATGTTGTCGAAAAGAATAATGAAAAGTTGAGTTTGATTAAAGTTTTTGAATTAGGAGGAACCGAGAGTTATTGAAAAGTTTGAAAGTTTTCTAAGCGAGTTCATTAATATTCTCAATTTCCTTACGTTTACAGCACAGTGAATAGACAGAAATGTTTTCACATTCAAATTTCAAACGGCTTTAGTTGGTTATTATCCGCGAGCTTTCAAATTTACCATATTAAAAGTCACTATGATGTTTCTGTTCTTCAGAAAATAAAACGAATCCAATTCAATGTTGGATACATGCAGTTAATCAGCAAGAGGACAAAGAAGAAAGTGAAAAACTAATTTTTCATAGACAACATCAAACTTCAGTTCACAAGCATAGTTGAAAATAAATGAAGTCCATATTGCTCGAAATACGAATTTCCTAAACTTCAATACACAAGAAGGACAAAAGTTTGAGCATGCATAGTTCAAGAAAATTTAATAACCTCAAGGCTCTTGTTAATTGTGAACTACATGGCTCTGTGAGAGACTAAGCAACGACCAATGAACTATATACGACACTGACAACGATCATTGTCAACTTGATTCCACTTGGTTCAACTCAACTCTCTTTCAAGAGAAAATATTCTAGCAAAGGATATTTTGACTTTGAGTATAATTGGAAAATCTATTTATTTCAGTTGAAGAACAAGCTATCAATGCATGCTTAAGTTCCTTGAAATGCTATCTGAAAATTGAGTACATATAGATATGTTTGATTGGAATGACATTTTTGTTGTTTGATTCTGTTTACTGCTTCATCTTCGTGTGTTGAAATGAGGATTTTTTGTTGTCGTTTACAGAGAAGACTTTTTGCTTTTTGCTTAAACAAGTACTTAGAATATGAGACACAACGCATTAACTTGATTGCTTGTGAAATTATTTTTTTATTTAATAAATGTTTTATTTACGCTAAAAAGAAATAATGGAAATTCCCATTATCCATTTAATTATTGCGAAAAGAGATCACAAATAAAACACTCAAGAGCATTCGTAATAATACTAATTTAAGTTGTTGCCATAACTTACAAGTAAATGATAACCTTTATAGGTTAAGGCGAATTTGAAAGTTCATTAGGCTTTTTTAATTAAAACTATCGATAGCTCTTTCTTTGCTGTATCTCGTTAGTCAATGTGTTTCATAATATTTGTCTACCTACCTACCACATGTTACATATTATATAAAGCGTATTCTGTAATGTTCAATGAAAAGCAAAGCAATTTTGGATTGATTTTTTTTTTCTTTTCATAAAAGCCTATGTAGACAACCTTAACCACTGATATTTGTTTAAGTCCTTAATTAGTCCAACGATAATCATTTTGTGCATTATTTTCTCATAAATCCTCAGCCTCATACTCGATATAATATTCTAAGAACGACATATTTTACAAGTGTGTAGGTATTTGTTGAAGTGTGCAATCCAATCAGCATCTTACTTACAACTCTATTGTGCGTGATGGCAATGCATTATGGCCACTGGCCGGGAAATCGCTACTGTTGCGAACTGCCATTGCCGTATAACTTCAAAACTCAGTTGCAATACTCAGGTGCTGATTACAAATGCGGTTTCGTGTTTACTCTATTTGGGCTTTGCTGTGTGTAATTACAATGCTAGCCTTCAGCGACCGAAAATAATATATTCGAGAACTCTAAGATCCAAGATTAAAATCGTATCAAATATTGTGGGAATGCTATTTAATACCACATTATTTGTTAGTTTTGATAGTAGATTTGCAAGAATGTTTTTACATGAAACATAGAAAAAGAATATTCAATTTTGTTATAAACACCTATTTTGATTTGGTACGAATAAAACACCTTTCCTGGGCTTTATATTGATTAGTTTTTTGGGAAGTATCAGTGAATATTAGCTGTTTTGAAGTGAAATGTAAGAATAAAGCAAATTTGTAAAAAAAACTCAACATTATTTTTATAGAATGTTTGGGTATTATTTTATAGTTACACTTACAACAAATATATTTGAATACACGGATGTAAGCAAATCAATGTTTGGAGAGTTAAGAAAGTAATCAAAAACACATCTTTACAACAGTTTCAACTAAGTATACACACACAAGCGCACATTGTAACGCATGCTCTTGCAGCAAACTTGCTTTTATTATGTAGGCAATTGTATCATTGTTACAATAAAACGCATACTCTCTCAGCTAACCTGCTCTAGCTTGTAGGCAATAAATGTCATTTTGACAGCAAGCTTTCCCATCTTTTTATAACTGATCAGTGCCCAGAACCCAGTATGGCTGCGGATGTGCTGACTAAATAAATTAAGTTGAGAGGAAGCTTAAGGCACCCAGTGTGGACGTACATAAAAAAGAACCAAGGCACATTACATCCACAAATGTTTCTTCTTTTAAAAATCGGCGACAATTTATTACTAACAGTTAGCTTGATACTATACGCATCAATATTTAAAGTCATGGAACGTCATGGGTTCGAGTTCTTCAAGAGCAGTGGCGCCATTCTATTTATTTTTTTAATTGATTTCGAGAGTTTGAATAGTTGGCGACTTATTTCCCATCCTTAAAATATCGGACATAAGTCAAAACAGAAATGAGATCAGTTCATTCATCCCTAAAAATAAGAACTTAGATAAATATATTGTGGGAGTACAATTTCTTTTATACAGTTCATCGGGCCCCTGATAAATAGGTTTTAAAAATTATAAGTTTATTGTCATTGTCAGCTTAATTGTTAAATCATAAAAGTTTTTTGACTCCAAGTAAACAATTGGCGTGAATTTTGTCATTAAAGTAACCAGAAAGCCTTCTTCTAAATTCATGTCACTAAACTTTATAACACTTCCAGTATCTAGTTTCAATTTAGATAAACAACACATTTAAGTGAAGAGTAAACAGACCTGGCTTCTAGGCGTTGACGTTGTCTCCTGGAACATTCAGTTTCTAATTATTAATCCCGAAGGAGGACCCAAAAACAGCAATAAGATGTAATCAGGGGCGACATGGTATATTTAAACCACTTAACTTAAAAGTATGTTTGAAAAGGATATTTTATTAGTTTATGTCCTGACTTCTTTCATCTGGATTCCTTCTAACCAAGATATTCATTCAAATAAATAGGATATTAAAAATCAATTAAAGTGCAAGTCTTTTGTGTTGGGTCTTGGGTTGTATTGGAGACATCTTTTTTTCTCTCATGAAGTCTATGAAGAACACATGTTGTAAGTATCGTTAGAAAAAAAAGTAACACGGACAATCCGTAAAAGATGTTTATAAGTTTTGAACTTAAAAAACATTTATCTGTTCTCGATTTTTTTCAATTTTGTTGGTAAATTTGATGTGGTTTCGCCGCATTGTCACCACAAAAAGTTAAGAAAGAAGTTTTGCTGTGGAGGCACTCTATGGGTCCCAGACGTCTTTTGGAAAAAGAAAAGAAATTTAAGTAACCCATTAGCCAAAGTAAGAATAAATTGGTTTTTCAATAACATGATATTCGTTTTAGTTACTTTTCTTCTTTGTAGCTGGTGGAATTTTGCTTCAGAAGGAAACCAATTACATCTATGATCTAAGAAAATCGATTGTTATATAGGTTTTTTTTTTTGCATTTGTAACAGAACAAATGAATAACATTTCTTCGAACATATTTGTTTTAAAGCAATTCCTATTTCATACCGATATAAGACCAATCATTTCAACTCAGAGTATTTAATTTAATTTGTATCATTCTCCCGAATTCTAAACATTGATGGAAGTAAAACCATTTAAAATGCTTATTTCAATGTCCACACAAAGGCCAGAAAACGAGTTGATAATGATTGGATTTTGGATAATAACAAATGAATGAATTGGGAGCAACTCTGCATTTCAAAATGATATCTGTCGGCTGAATAAATGACTTTTATATACTTATTGTTTTATCGATTTTCGAAAGGCCTTTTTTTAACAGGCCGTATATACCTTTTATGCCTACACTGAAATGAAAATAAAAAAGTTGCTTAACAAAGGTTCTCAGTTTAGTTCCGTTCTTTAAACCGTTTGAAGTCCTACATTGAGATGTCATTTTTGTTTACTATGGAAATATACTGCTTTTTATAAAATAAAAAGGAAAAAAAAAAAAAAATGAGTGCAAGACCTGTCCATCATTACCAACAATTCCTTAAAAACTATATCCTCCATTCCCTGGTCCCAAAGCCCATCAAGAACAGAGTCATAGGAGCTTAAAATGTTGAACGTACCTTCTTAAGTTAATTAGTTTCACATTTTTGCCACTGACATCGTTTTTCCTGTACTAGGCACCTAGCCGCCATCGTCACCGTCATCGTCATTGCAATCGCTATGTGACTTGGCAGCTTGGCAGTTTGGTTAAGCGTCAGCCTTATTCCTACGAAATACAGTCATATATACACACACACACACCATAATATATTTTCATAAAAAGGCACCTGTTCTGGTTAATCCCTCTACTGCTGCAGCAAAAAGCCAAGTCTACAAAGAATATTTCATTAATTAAGTTTAATATAAGAACTAAGAGATGTAGCTCAAACCAAGTCAACATACTCCTAGTTAGTTTTTCTTTTTTTCTTTTTTTACTACAAGAGTTTTTACATTCAACTTTCATGAATAAAATGACGATAACTCCTTTATTCTTCGAGAGCACTACCAACCAGTTTAACATAGTTTTAGATTTAAGGTTTACCTATCCTTGTTTTGGTCAGAATAAATAATGAAACTGTAATTCGTTGCAGATAATAAACAAATAACCGAAAGATTCCTATATCTGTAGTCAGTTTGCCTATGCCAGCTGATGCGGATGGGGTTTTCAGAGAATGGAAATGGTTAAACACAAAATGAATGAGCAATTTCTATATACATAATAATTATTATATTGTTATGATTACATAAGATATGAATTTGGAAGATGAGTTATAAAATTTGTGAGTTAATAAAGCAACTCTGGTTGTAAACATTTTGACTTCACTAAAATTCGAGATAATTATTTAATGAAAGTTTTTTACGTCGAGGAAAGGATAACAGTGTTCGCGTAAAGTTCTACTTAATCTACATACTAAATTATTAAGGTTTTCTTTTGATCTGGCTTACATTCTTCTGTTCAAATGAGCTTTTTCGTTCTTAATTCAACTTAAATGAACAAAAGTGATTGTGGGGACTACATTTCATTCTAATTAAAAGTCATTGCAGAAAGTCCTTTATTTACAGACTAAAGCAAGCAGTTATTCTTCTCAAATGTGATAAAACCCAAACCGCCAGCAACTGTTGCGTCATTCTTAGCACATCATAGAAAAGTTGTAATTTTTGGGTCGCATCCTACATACCGACTCGTAATATCATATTGCTTTTCAAGTTAGATGGGGTTTGGGAATCTTATTTTTGGCAAAACATTGAGAATTTTTCGCAGTTAGATACTTTTTTGTCAACTTGCCAAATAGAATTATATAGCTTTTGATTTAACTCCTGCTTAAAAAGTGTTCAGACGGGCGTATATTCATGAATGAGAGCATTTGGCAAGGAACTTCACAAATGAAATCGAACACTATAGTCAGGCTTCTCCAGGCTCGAGGGCAGAGTTGAAACCCATATGATAAATCTGCAACAGAAAAAGAAAACACAAATGAAAATCAATCCTGTCCTGATCGGCAGAATGTGGGAGATATGTCAAGTTGAATAACTTTATACGAATAACTTACATACCTACATGTTAATGTGTATATACTATATAGTTTTTTTGTAGACAGAGATCTGGATTTTCAAATCGGCGCGTTTTATTGCATTAATTTCATCCACAATTTGGGGTCATTCATCAAAGTTCGGTGAAGTTTTTTGTTGGATAAATTCGAATTCCCGCAATTTATTATCACTTCACTAAAAAAAAAAAACATAAACATATTTTCAACCACATCCTTGGTAACTTTGGTTTCCAATTTTTAAATTATAACTTTTTTTGCTTTACTACTTTTATTTACTTAATATTTTTTGTTATTTCGCTGTTTGCAAATTGTGGGGCATTTACCATAGCTAGTTGGTTTATTAATTTTTTTGAACTGTGGGATGAAGGATCATAATGTATTTTGTCAAGCTTAAAACGATGGAAACTTGTTAATTCTTATTAATCCTATAAAAATTAAAACCCGCATACCTATTTCGTTTATTAAAAGTGAAGTGAATCGTTTTGTTTAATGTCATTGTGTTCGTTCTGATACAATTTGTTTGTTTTGAATTATCGCAATTTTAATTTATAAATAGATACTACTTGGATAAAATTATTATAGTTCATATTGTTAAAACATTTTAACCAATTTATGCAAAATAATGGATTCCAAAGAAATAACAAGTTTAAAAGACTCCACTCATAACTGAAGCCGCATGATGGTTAACTTTTTTTCTCTTTTGTTTGTAATTTACAAAACAGAAAGAAATTATAATTTTCGGAATGAGAATCCAATCCTACTTAATTTGAGTACCTGTTTTCCTAAACAATTAAACCAATTCTGAACTCGAATTGGGGTTTTAAGTTTCGTTTATAATAATTTCTTTAATAACCTCATAACCAGGATATTTGATTTAAATCCTGTTCAACGTGTAGATATGCATATTAAAAAAAAAAAACGAATCCTTGCTTTCCAATTCAAACAATTTATTTTAATAATTGATAAAAAGAGAAAGGAACATTATGATGAAGCAATGAAAAGGTCTTACAGCAACTGGACATAATATTAATTCCTAAAATTTTCAAAAGAGAATTCTTTTTTGGGTACAGTGCATCTAAAAATAATAAGTATTTTTGACAGTCAAGTTAAATTCAATTTGGATTTGCGAGAAAACGTTCCATAATTGATAAACGTTATAAGTCGAAAGCTCTGGTAGCTAGTGCTTTACTTACATTTTATTATGCATTTATGTATAGTTTAAATTTATTTATTTAATAAATTTAAACTTTCTTTAAAAATATGAATTTTGTCAAAATAAAATGAAAAGCTTATGGAACAATTTTCGTAAGTAAACTTCGAATACGACTTTAATATTGAAAAGGTTCTTACCTTTCTCCTTCCTTGCCTTGATATAAAGTCCCAGCCACAGAAATCCTGAGATTTATATTTCATTGGGGAATTGCTCAAAGAATGTGTGGTCAGAATATTCTCTTTTATTGCGGGCGTCATGTTTGCATTTTTGTGCCTTCGTACTTCCCAACCATAATACGGATGAATTGTACCGTTGGTGCAGAAGCAGCAACAAACTATAGAGGAACACCTATTTTATAATAATTCACACTGATCTAGTATATGATGATGATGGTCGTTTTCTCTATGCACCAACGAGCAGACTCTACTTTGCAAGCATTTTTGAGATAGGTATGTACTCTTCGTTTATTGTAGTCTTGCTGGGTATTTTTATTTTGATGTTATGGGAAAGATAAACTTAATAAATTTTAGGTTAGTTTATTGTTATATTTCAATGTATAGAAATTTGATTTTATTCATTGATTAAAAAAATAAATTATTCATGGGCCAATAAAATCGACGATGAAATTATTTTGGAGATATTCTTCGAATAATGTTAATTTTTTTACTTTCCATCTTTTAATATTTGATTTACAAAACATTATAGGTATTTTAGGAGAAGGACTATAAAAAAGAGTTTCTCTACAACGCTCTCCTTAGTGGAATACGCACCTTAACTATTTTAAGGTTTTCAGTTAGTTGTTAATATTTCTAGGGTCAATTTATAATTTCCGAATCTTATTTAATATTAACCGGTTGATAACCTAAGGGTTTGCTATTATATTTTCTAAACCATAATAATCTAATCATTTTCTTAGAAACGATGGACATTGTTAACTAGGGGAAATGAAATTGCGATGCAATGAAGAAAACAGGATCATGGCAAATCACAAAAATGAATAAATTTACCCTGCATACTCTTTATTCCCATTTACCGCTTAGTCTTTGTTCTGAGAGGTAGATTATTTCACAAATCATTGAAATTTATTGAATCTCATTTCGTTTCCTATCACAAATTGCATACGAGGCATATTTGGGAGGGTGTTTGCTTTTTTCTCTTGCGAGTGCTTATTTTCAGAGGTCGGAGAAAAATTTGATTACATTTGCTTTCTTATTTATTTTAGACTTTAAATTTGAAATCAAATCTGAAAGGTCATTTCGTAGGGCGTAAGACGGAAGTTACAAGACAGAAGACAGATAATATTTATTATTCAATGCCCTGAGGAATGTTCAAACAGGAGCCTTCTTGCAATTGAAGTAAAGTAATAAGGATCTTAAATACGACCAAACAGAAATGTATAAGGAAGGCAGAAGTTGTACTTTTAATTGTCTTTGTCATCTTTTGAGTACCTAAGAATCAAGAGAGAATATTTTTTTTACTTGCAATTATTCTCTTAATTGAATAAGAACAGTCCTGTCACAAATTTTGTATGTATTTCCTCGCTTCACTTCATTTGTTTGCTTATGAAAAAAAGTAGCTATAATTGAGTATACATTTGGAAACTTGGAGGAATCAACTAATTTATATACTTATGCCTTTAATGAAAGAAATGCGATGCCTGCTTGTGAGTTAAGAGAAAAAAAAATTTACAATGTTCAAGGTCTTTGTAAGAGAATTACTGATTTTAATATTTTTCCCACAGTCCTGTCCGTAATGTGTTTTAGTACAAAAAAAGGCCAGTTCAGTTATCGTACGGACAATGAGATTATTTTTAAAATCTCACCCGACCCAAGAGATTATGAAAAAAGAAAAAAAAAAACAATCCTGAAACAAGAGTTTTTGAATTAGTATTTAATTGGTTTGATGCTTTTTATGAATGAATTAGGTTTGTATGTTTAAGAAGGACAATGGCTGAACTCGATTGAACAAGGACAATTCTTTATACAAACATTTCTTCGAAAGTTTGTATTTTTCCAAGCAAATGCAATTGTAGGTAGTTACATCGAAATAGCTAAGTAAGACCTTAAATCTCGTCTCCTTATATGCATTAGTTAGAAAGATTGAACAGTTGAGTCAAATGGAAAAAGTTTTTCCGAAAATTTGCAACTTGTTCGGCGTTCACATTTTTTTCCAATTAAATTCTTTATATCCTCGTCTTGCGCATACATAATCAACATTTCAAATTTGAAAACTCTGGCAAATGATTTCCCTCCTTGAGACGTGTGTTTTTGTCTACGTTTTGTTATAAATTAAAATAATTTGCTCAATTAAATTTAAATTATCAATACCTATTTTAAGCCATTCCAACGTTATATTAGGTTATCTAAAAACGGTTTCGAAGAAACAGACATAAATGTCAAATAAACCAATATGTTTTGGTTTTCTATTGCTAAAACTTTTCTCAATTTTGCGGGTTCTCTGGTTTCAACACGAAATAACAGCAAATCTTGCGTCATAGGATTACGTGAAAGTCATTCCAAAAACTCACGAACAACTTTCCTCTAGTATTATAGGTTAAGGCTCAAGCAAACTTCTAGTGAAAGCTGATGAATAAACTGGATCCATGCTTGTTTAGATATCGACGACAAAACTGTGGTTTTCATAAATTTCGTTTGATATTAGCTCTTATGGCACTGTCGATTTCATATATGTACGTAGAAACATATACATATATTTTTGTGAAGGGACAAATTCTCATAACTTTTTTTGTTTCTAAGAAATAATATTGAAGGGTTTTCTTTTGATGTTATAAAATACAAAAAAAAATGGAATGTTCAAAAGCATATCAGACACGAGAACATCGAATGGAAGGTATTGAATTATATTCTTTCAAGATAATACACAATGTGTAGATACTTGTAGTTTGGATATTCAAAAGAGTGTATTTTAATTCTGACTTACTTTTTCCCTTAAAATAATGTTTAAAATTCTTTCCTCAGTTCAGTTTAAATTACATTTAATAATATTACGAACCTAGGTCAAGAAGAACACAATCTGTTAAGAACAACTTAAAGCGAAACTTGATTGGTGAAGCCTTAACTACCTCTTTCTGAAAAACTTGCGGAATACTGCATCCACTTTCCAATGCAAGTGTGTGTAGAGTGTAGAAACATCAAGCTTTCAACCATTTTAAAAACATGCAGTAAAAGATAAAATAATTCCTTACAAAAAGTAACCGTTTGTCTGTTTTCAAAATGTTGTTAAATCACTTTCTCAAGTAAATTCATTAATAAAGGTACGATAATTATTCAATTTATTGGTATTGTACCATGCGTACTTAAATTCATCTCTACCAGCTTTTCTTTAAGGGCTTGCACAGAAGCGTTTTCCAAAAAACTCATCACAAACAGCCCTGTTCTTGAGTTCCAGCACGTTAGTGCACATTCGTCACGGGATATCGAGGATTCCTTACCATTGTTTAAAGGCGACGATAATTACTCTATTAGTAAGTGGATTGAGAACGTTCGAGGATGCAATGGTCACTTACCATCTGAGAGAGTCAGAGGCTTTCATTTATTTCAAAAGACTCCTTAAAGGTACGGCTAAGTTATTTTTGCGGTCAAGAACGTTTCGAACATGGAAAGATTTTTACTTGCGACATATAGAATATGTGTATGACAAGTATTGAATTCGTAAAAAAAAAATTTGAGACGAGGATGAGATATGACATTACGTCATTACGATGATAGAGAAGTCGAAAAAAGTGGGTCCGACGATTCCGTCTGTCTGTCTGTCGGGAAGTTTACAGGCATCTATAGCCTTAACGACTGGTCCGATTGACTTCAAATTTGAAAATTAGAGATTTTAGCAAAAACTCATATCCCAGTTTTTTTTTTATTTTTGTTTTAAGATCAAAATTTAGGGGCCATCATATGATTTTTTGGCCAAAAACCATAAATCTCAATTTTCTCCCAAACGGCTCCAACGATTTTTTTTAAACATCCTCGAGTTTTAGTTTTTTAAACAGTTATTTTTTTATGTAAAAAAAAATTGTATTTTCTCGAAAAATGAAAGTCCGATCAGCGTAAGTTTTTTTCTGAAAGTACGTATATATTGTTCAAATAATATTTTGTATTCAAAAAAATTGCAAATTTTTTTTGGATTTTCAAAAAAAAAATTTGTATTTTTTTTTTCAAAATTCTGTATCTCAAAAACGGATCAATTTTAAAAATTAAAATTGAAGTATAATATGTTTATTTACATGGTCTTGAAGACTGCATACCCAAATTAATTTTACGACATTTTTGAAAAATTTTATATATAAAAAATTAATTTAAAAAAAAAACGGCTCCGACGATTTTCAAAAAAAAAAAATTCAATAAATCAAGAATAAGTTTTGAATTTGTTTGGCATTTAAATTTTTGGAATTAAATGTATTAACGAGGTACATTTTCAAATTTTAATTTTTTTAATAAATTCTAATTATTTTTATATATTGAGTTTTTTTTTTGTGAGTTAAGTATATAAGCTGTAAGTTAGAGTGTAATCAGTATTGCTAAAAGTATATCTCTTATTTTAACACTACTTTTTGCAATTTTTGGAACATAGAAGTAATCATAAATATTTAGTTTTAGCATGCAGGAGCAAGTTCGTACGACCCAGTCGTGCACTTTTTTTATTAGATAAGTTATTAAGAATAAATATTCCCTAACTGCTTACTAGAAACCTTAGCTACCTATGTACATATGTACCTACACCACTTACATGCGGTGGTCGTTCTGTCAATTTGCTTTGTGGTGGACCGTGGGCATAGAAAAATTGAAGGAATGAGGAGTACATCCCATAGTCTATTCAGTAGTTTAGTTGCACGAACTTTGATCCCTTGAGTTTTATTAGCATGAAAAGTTTTCATAACGAAATGAATTATCATAGTGCTGCAATACAGTGCAGTGGTAGTCTCCTTTAGTTCTACCTGCCTCAGGGCAATGGTCAGAGTTGGATTCGGAGTTAGGTATATTATATTTATGAATAGTTATAGACGCTACTAATGGTACCAAATATATGATATGAATACTTGGACCTTGTGAAACATTTCCGGAGGCTTAGAGGCAAAGTCAACAACTCGTATAAGGTCTTGTGTGCTGAATAAAATGTTCGGTGTTTCCTGATCATCTCCTTTATGCTGCCTTTTTTTGTGCCCGTGCCTAAGGAATAGAAGAGGACAAATACAATGAGGTTGGTTACGAGTACGACGTCACATTGTTTCATCCTAATTGGATATAATGACAGCAACAGTGGTTACGGAATTGATAGTTTGAATACCTAAGCGACAACGACAACGACGGACAATGATGGTAGCTTCGTTGAATATCAAAAGTCGTTTGTTCTTCCTCTCTGTGCCCTTGGATTAGTTTCAGACTTGTTTCTGCTGCTATTACTGACTTCGTACCCAGTTCCATCGTAATGTTAGATATTTTGTATTCATAGAATATTGTTGAAAATGTTTCGATTTTTGTCTCCTTATTTTGAAGCTGTGTATTTGAAGTTTGTAGAGCCGAAGCCAAGTTTCTCATAAATATTGGAGTATTTATGCAGATACACTAAAAATGTTTTAAGAAAACATCAAATAAGAGCTAAGGTTAAGGTAAATAAACTTGAAGTCAACTTTCAACATCTTTTTTGAAGTGATAGTGGTATTCAAATTCAGAGGTTATCTGAAACAAAGTCTCGCAGAAGAGCCTTGTAAAACATCAACCTCAACATTTTTATACGAAAAAACTTAATTCCACGGTAGGTACAAGTAAAATTCGTATATGAAAACGCACATGACATGCTTTCATTGAGTTTCATATTAGGTCGATGGCATCATTGAAAATTTAGAAACACTACGTTGTAGAAAAAACCCTCTTAAATTAAGGAATATGCTCGCTCAAAAAAAAAAGTTAACAAGGTCAGCTCAGAGATAAAACTTATGTCTTAAGCAAACGTTATCTTTTTTCACGGCTCACTGACAGCCTGAGACAGATGAAGCTTAAAAAATATGTCTATGAAAATGTCGTACGTATATGTTACTTTAAATTGTTCTTCAACCCTTTAACGAAATATGGTGTGAATGTAAGTGTGTATACACATTATTCACGTCAGATTGCCTTTTTGATTGAGATCCGTCTTCATTCTTTAGAGAATGTTATTATTTTTTTAACGTTTCAATAATTTAAAAAAAATTCTGTGAGGTGTAAATGATTGTCACGGTTTGCTTTTTGATTTGTTATGATTATGACGCTATACTTATCGTGAAAAAACATTTTATTTATATCTTATTATTATTGTACAAAAATGATTTGAGATTGATGTTTCGGCTTACATCACCAGCATGTTCACCCAAATAAAAATTACATTCTTTTGGAAATGTGTATTCATGCAAAGGAGTCTGATTTACTTATTTTTTTTGGTTCTTATTCATTCATGTATCATGAATTTATTAATATAAAGAGATTGCTGACAAATTTATTAAACTTGTTTTAAAACTGGTTAAAAAACGATTGGCTGCACTCGTTCTTTTATTCATGACATCTAAATGCTGGAAAATTAATAGAATCAGGAAAATAAAAGAAATACACATTTTATAACCACTACACAATTGCACGATTTAAGTGGTCGGAAAAACTTAACTTGAAAATTCATTTTTATTAGATACGTGAAATTCAAATTATTTTCCCTCAGGCTTCAGGCAGTGTTAAGTTTGCTTTTGTTCAGAGTAAACAAATGTTTTACTATGTATTTTTTGCATGAGTTAATGCTGTCAGTGAAAAACTGAAAACCTACTACCATCAACGGCAAGTTAATGTACTGTAATCAAATGGTAAAATATTCAATCTGCTGATGCAAAAAATGTTCTCAATGCATACCTCTACAATGCGTTAACAAATAAATTCACGAGACTATAATAATTAATTCAGACCACTGTTCAATCAAAAACAGCCGCCATTATTCTAATGTATTTTATTTTTCTGCGGCAGCAATTATGCAAATTTTGTTCCGGACACTACCGTGTCGCGCTGGCGATGATGCAAAATATTGCGTTTTGCTGCTTTTGTAATGAAAAAAGAAGAGCTTGATGGGGAAAATAACATCAAAAGAGCGATATGTTATCACTTATCACTCAAAAAATCTAGAAAACTGGGATAACATTTCAGTGTTAAATGCCTTTTTTATTCAAAAGAAGAAAGCAAAAGAAAAGAGTAATGCTTTGAGTATAATATAAGTAATAGGGAAAAAAGTCCTCTATTTAATAATCAAACATTTTCTTTTGTAGAAATCTTGAGAGTAAATTTTTGGAAAATAATTTTTACATTACAGAACGTATGACTTCAATTAGGTATAATCTGTTTGCAGTGTCCATAATGAGTTGCAGAATCTTCACTCAAAATAATACTGATGAATGATTGAGCTCTCAAACCTCTATGGAAATGAATTGAAAATTTAACACAATCTAGGATTTTTTTTATTCGAATGTAGAATTTAAAAGAAAATGGTAAAAAAGGGAAATATGGTAATAAATGTTAATTTCCTCGGTTTGGTTATCTTCTATTCTTGAGCGTATTAATAGTTAAATAAATAAAATAAAAGTTTTATCATTAACATCAAATCAAAATACGTCGTTAACTTCTTATAGTTGCAACTTTTTGGCTCATATCATTATGACTTTAAATTCAACAATGAATGAGTTTTTTCCTGTCAAATTTTTAATTAATCATTTATGGCCTTTTTTTCTCAGACACATATTCATTGGAAGTTACGTCAACTTTCAACATCTTTTAGATATTAACAAAAGGTATCTGGCAAATAAGAACTAAAATTACAACACGACACGTAAATTGCAATTTCTTCTGGCAAACATGGACCTTCCAGTTTTCATTTCTCATATACGCCAGTTAAATTCGGTGTCCATTTAGAATTTCAAAGTTGAATAAAAAACTACATCGGTTTATGCATGTTTTGCATCCTCTGCACGTGCCTATGTCCACAGTCCATTTGGATGCATTCAATATTGGGAATATCGACTAATGGCAGCAACAACAGCCGGTGCAACGGTGGCGGCGGCGGCGGTCATTCCGATTCCTTTTTTGTGCTGCTGAAAGTTAATAATAAGTACAAGCATACCTTCAATAATAAGGATGTATGAGAAGAGAGTATTTGTCATTCGCATGCACGTTCTTTGTGATGGTGAATATCAATATTTTTCCAGTTTGTTAAGTCATTGCCGTAAAACAAAAACATACTTTAGTCACGCATCTGCGATGTCCACATTAACTTTTCGGCTAAAATCGATAATAAGTTGTCTCTGGCTAATATTCAACAAATAATTCAAAGTTAAGAATCAGACAATCCTGGAAACTGTGTATGACTTTTTGATTCCATCATTCTGTTTTACTTCAAGGTGATATTTCGATGAGGAAAGAAGGTAACAGGAAACCGTTGATGCATTCTTTAGTAAAATATTGTAGTTACTTACTTGGAATCGATTTGAAATTCGTATCAATAGAAACAAATCTTAACAATTTGCAGATATACTTATCAAAACAGAATTATTTTGTATTTTGCAAATACAACCGTTTAAGTGTTATAGGCGCGTTTTATTATCCTCACTTACCCATATGGGTTAATTTTTTGCACACAAAACAACAACAACCTGGAATCCCGATAACTATCGGGGTTTATTTTGTAACACAAAAATAAGTTCTTATTATAGCAGATAGATGGCGAGAGTGATGCAAGGAAGAAGTTGTTGTAGAAAGATTTATTAATATCAGCCATATTAATAAAAAATAACACGTATTCCACTCTTAGCCACAGTTTTATGAAGCCATAGGATAAGAGTCAATTCAATTAGAATTAATAAAAACAAGTTGTTTGTGGAAAAGCAAAATAAAATTTATCAGGGTTGCGTCTCGACTTCTTACTTACTTACGACTTCAACCTTCATAACCCAGATCGTTTTATTATCACGGGGTAACCCATATGGGTTAGTAAGGATAATAAAACGAGGCTATTGATGATAAGTAAAACAATGAATCAGCCCTATCGAGGTATTTTTCGGAGCGGAATTTTGTCCGATTTCGTACGTTTCGGAAAAGTTTTGCTTCGAGGTATTCTTCCGACTTACAATTCGGAATTTTTTCCGATATGAAGTAACGCAGTACGATGAGAAACAATGTGGTGCGATGACTAGCTTTATTTTCCTTCATTTTTGATATTTTTATTTTCGATTTGTCCGCAGAAAATTGATTGCGGAATGTTTTGTTTTTAATTGTGTTTAAAGCTGGTTGCCATATTTTTGTCCGATGACAATTAGCTCGAATACAAATTTAAGCTCCGACCATATTTGCGTTGCGGAAAATTGTCCGCTCCGAAAAATACCTCGATAGGGCTGAATATCTCATTAATTTGATTTCATCAATGTGAATGCAATGAAACAAACAATGATTTTTTCGTTATTCATCACTACTTAACATTTATTTTTTCCATTTTTCGGGAGATTTTGCTTCAAATATTTGTTCACGAGGAAGTTTTTTCATATTTATTTTAAATTTTAAGAACATTTACGCCCAATTTCTTGACAAAGTTCTAGCAATTAAAACTCGGTTTAGTGAAATTTTAGAACTTATTTGAGTTCTAAGTCATTTCTTCACCAAGTTCTTACGCGTTGGAACTTCGATTTTGAACTTTGTTATAATTAGAACTTCGATAAAATTAGACCCTCGAATTAGGGGGTCTAGTGCATTAGTACTTGGTTTAATTACAATTTCGTTTTTTCAACGAGTGAATTGAATTGAATTTATTATAATTTTTGGAAAATAAACAAGAACATACATACATACATACAATAAGTAAAAATAAATTAAAGTGGACAATGACTTTTAGTACTTACGTTGCGAACGTTCTCCTGGAAGAACGGCCACAATTAATAACTACACGGGACGTTACGATTTTTTTGTCTCTTTCGTCCAGAATATATGTATCTTATAATGGAACTAACAAAGCTTACGTTCTTAGCAGTGCTTCAACTTCAACAAAAGATCTTTAGCATCCACAACAACCGTAAAAATTGAAATGAATTTATTATGCATATTTATGTGAAGATACAATAGCCGCACCGCTCCACCGCGCTGGATGGAGAATTGGTGAGTTTTGAAGGTGTCTGTGTTAATGTTAATGGCGTAATAAGGCGTCGTACACGGCAAACAATATTGCCAATAATCAACGAGCGCATATGATTCCACCGAAAAATCCTGACGATCAGAAGCGTTTGTGTCTTTGTGAAGGGTTGTCTATGGTTAGCAAATGGCCATGGTAGAGGCAACAGCTAAAAGAATGCCAAAGCTGAAGTGCTAGCCACTCATCAGTGCGTGTGAAGGATTGAGGGGACCTACAATTTAACGCCAATTCCGAACGGCTGAGTCGGGAAGCACTTTTTCTTTTATTTTCTTGATATTTAATAAGCATGAGTGAGCACATAAACACCACGTCACGGGTGTCACAAAAATAAGCATACATAGATACACACATTCAAAAATAACTATAGGTACATACATACACAATAAAAACATAAACGCAAAAAGTCAGAAATTATTTCTGTTTTGTTTCGAATTGAAAGAAATGTCTGTCAAAAAATTCTGCCGGGTGACTCAAAAGTTTCAAAAACATGCTAGAACTAGGTTCTAAAAATAACAAGTTCTAAGCGCTGAGAACTCAATGATGATTTTAGATCGAGTTCTAGAGAGTGAAGAAATGCCCGAGTTCCAAGTAATTTAAAAACTAAGTTCTTAAGTTAGATCGAGATTCAGTTTTAAAGGGAATTGGAACTTTGTGAAGAAATTGGGCGTTAAGGGATTAAAAGTAAAACTAATAAAGCCACGTCTCCTAACCACTAGCCATCGTCCAACATTCATGTCGTCATTTTGTCTATCGCTAAAAAAGCGTAGTATATGTCTTCTATACCTGCATAATCGAAGCTACCACCCCTAATGATGAGATTTTTATCTTAGGCGATTTCAATCTACCTGATTTAGTCTGGTGCCCGTCCGATGATGAACTCTCCTTCAGCCCTCATAACATTCCATCTGAAAAAGAGGCTATTCTAGTTGACAGGCTATCTGCATCTGGACTTTTCCAAATCAGCGCAGTTTGCAATAACATGGCCAGACAGTTAGATCTTATTTTTTCATCTGACCCTTGTAACTCCTTTGTCAAACCAAGTCAACATCTCTTATCGACACTAGATGGCTACCACCCTCCTATAGAACTCATTTTCTCCTACTCTAACAATATGCCCATGAATGATTGTGAAGAATCATTCTCTTTTAACTTCCGCAATTGTGATTTTGAATCGCTAAATACACTCTTAAATGAAATTAATTTTAATCAATTTTTAAGCCCAACCACTCCCGTAGACATAGCAATTTCCTTCTTTTACACTTCAATTTTCAATTGTATCATGCATTGTTGTCCTATCACTAGAAAGAAAAACTGTTCATATTCTCCTCCTTGGTACTCCAAGGAACTTCGCTCACTCCGTAACCGGAGAAACAAACTCTGGAATACCTACTTGAAATCATTGAGCCCACTTGATTTTTCACAATACCAACAAGCTTCTTCCGAATTTTCTGTAATTTGCGAATCATCATATCAGGAATATCTGAGAAGAATGCAATCGTCCTTAACTTCAGATCCCAAACGGTTTTATCAATTCATCAATGCTAAAAAGAAATCTGACAACTTCCCTCCCTCTCTCAAATTTGATAACATTTCTTCCGATGATCCCAAAATAATAGCCAATCTTTTTGCAAATTTTTTTTGCCAGTCCTATAAAGAATACAATGAAGCTCCAGACTCTGAATTTTTTAAATACCTACCAAATTTTTCGGGCTCCTCGCTCCCATCGCTCAACATATGCGATTCCTCAGTTATTGATAAGATGAACTCACTTAAGGATGATTTTTCTCCTGGTCCCGACGGAATTCCCGCCATACTTCTAAAAAAATGTGTCTCTCACCTCTATGGCCCTCTAGCATCTCTTTTTCGTCTATCTCTTTCTCAAGCTATCTTTCCCTCCGCTTGGAAAGACTCCTACATCTTCCCCATCCACAAAAAAGGTTGTAAGAACGATATTTCCAACTATCGCCCAATAGCCAAGCTTTCTGCCATTCCCAAACTTTTCGAATCCATAATCTATGACTCGATTTTCTTTTATGTTAAATCTATGATTAGTCCCCATCAGCACGGTTTCATCAAAGGAAGGTCTACTACAACGAATTTAACCCAATTTGTGTCTGAGTCCCTTAATGATATGGAAAAAGGTTTCGAGGTCGATGTAATAACCACCGACTTCAGCAAAGCATTTGATAAAATTAATCACCAAATAGTTTACTTTAAGCTTGCAACCTTTGGTTTTCCTCCTTCGTTCATTCAATGGGTTAAATCATACTTGGAGGACCGGCTATATCGTGTCCTGTTCAGAAACCACTTATCCAATCCTTTCGTTGCTTCTTCAGGTGTTCCTCAAGGTAGTCACCTTGGCCCTCTTCTTTTCGTCATTGCCATTAATGATGTTGTGAACATTATTTCTTACTCAACTGTCCTGATATACGCCGATGACATAAAGATCATTAAAAAAATCTCTTCCGAATCCGACTTCTCACTGCTTCAAAGTGATCTGAATGTCTTCATTACTTGGTGCAACAAAAATTTTCTCGAACTTAACGTCAACAAATGCCAATCCATGACCTTCTCCCGCAAACGATTTCCTTTTTTACAGCGTTCTTATCATTTTTCCAACGTACCTATACCAATTGTCACCTTCATTCGTGATCTGGGTATAATTTGTGATAAAGAGCTAAACTTCAGATCTCACTACGAGTCAATAATTTCTAAGGCGAATTCAGCTCTAGGCTTTATTAAAAGGTGGTCAAAAGAATTTAATGACCCTTATGTGACAAAGGCTTTGTTTACAACATTTGTTAGACCTATTCTAGAATACGCCAGCATAGTATGGTCTCCTTACCATAAAACCCATTCCCATCGAATTGAGGCTGTTCAAAAAAGGTTCCTTCGGTTCTCGTTACGTAACCTCCCCTGGAACAATCCCCTTATATTACCTCCTTACGAACACCGTCTGCATATTATCCAACTCACGTCTTTGGAAAAACGCCGTGAAATTGCGGAGATTATTTTTATCCACCAATTAGCTACAGGAGCCATTGACTGCCAATCCCTTCTCAATATGCTCTCATTTAACACCAATCCGCGCAATCTGAGAACTGTCCCCCTCTTTCAGCTTTCTGCTCACAGGACCAACTACGCCCATTTCAATCCCGTTAACAGAATGCTGCGGTCAGCCAATAATATACAACACGTTTTTGACTTCCACACCTCCTCTTCATCCCTACGGACCACCCTATACCAACTTTCCGATTTGTCGTAATTTTAAGTTACACTCCATACCTTGTCCCTTTAATTTTAAGCCGTAAATGTTCTTTTTTGGTTCTTGTTCATCAAAGAACTTCATGGGGGCCACTGGGCCCACATGAATGAGTAATTGCAAAATTGATAACAAGAACCAAAAAAAAAAAAAAAAAAAAAAAAAAAAAAAAAAAAAAAAAAAAAAAACCATTTGTTAGCTTCTAAGTGTAGTTTTTAAGTTAAAGCTTGTATTAAGCTAAATAAATAAATAAATAAATAAATAAATATTCCTGCAAGAGATACAATCTTACATACATACAAACATAACAAGTAATTCGTAGATTTAATTTCAGAATCAGGTGCCGTTTGTTTCAGTTTATTGTTTGTTTTTGTTCCATGGGGATTATCCTGGCAGAATTGTTTTTGGTTCCAATTTCGTTCGATTGGCTATAAATCATGGTTTGGTTTCTATTTTTCAATTTATTTTATGTTCAAGGTGGGAGTTATTTCTCTTTTTCTGTATAATAGGTTCCTATACCTATTTGACATTATTATACAAAACAAAACAGAGTTTGTGTTTTACAATTATAATAGCTGAATGATTTAACCTGTTTGTCTTTTGTGTTTGAGTACAAGCAATTAAAAGATTTATTCTATGCGATAAAAAAAACTTTAAACAATAACGTGTGCGGCCATTCAGATTGTTTAAAAAAAAATTAAGATTGCCGTTGATTTTTGCATGATAAATTTATGTTTTGGGTAACTCTAACTAATTGCCAGTTAATCCAATTTTGCAGCTGGAAAGATTTTGACATATTGAAAAAAACTGCAGGTTCTTGGTTATGCTAAATCGAATATGGGAAATATTAGTGAACAAAATGAATTTGCATGGAACTACTATGACAACGACAAAGCCAGAAAAAAAAATAAACAAATATCAAAAGGATATTTGTTGTTGTATCAGAAATTACTTCGGATAATTTTCTATAGGTTTTGCTCTTAACTTATTCCAGGTCAGAACCACTATTTACTTTTGTTGGCGCTCGCAAATCAGAAGTAATATACGGCAATGAATAGGTTAACGCCCTAATAGCGTTAAATGAATAGATACCAGCCTTTGAAAGTTATAATTCTTTGTTTGACTTGTCGTGATTGTTGGCCATACCTATTATCAATCAGTATACAAGGTGATTATATCAATCGAATCATATTTGGTATTGCAGAATATTTTTAGTTTGGCAATTCTATGATGTCTAAGGGTTTCATGAAATACGTTCTTACTCGGAATACGCGGTTTCGTGGTGGCTCCGCAACGCGAAAAAAAAACTCATAATGTTCATCTTCCTGTTAGTGAGTTTACGTTTCACATTCACATTCATGATAATTATTGTATTATTAAAGAAAGTACACAACACACGGCTTCTTTCCTTAATCGAAAACGCGCCCGAAGGTCAACCTCGTCCACGGATTCCATAAAATCCGTTCTAACTTGGAAGACATGGTTTCGTGGTGGCGAAAAAAAAAACTCATCAAACTCGTCATCTAACGTGAAGAATATCCATTTTATTGAGAAAAAATGGCAGTTATTTAAAAATCCTTGCTTTTCAGAAATTGAATTCTATTTTAATTGAAAAAAATGACAAATCTCTTTTTTTCAGACTTTTAATTCTATTAACTGCCAGTTAACTACTTTATAGGGCACTTCATCCTCCCTATAAGTTACTTATGACACTTTAACTACTAGTGAGCTCTACTCAGATATTGTGAAACGCTATTTTGAATTTTAACTGCTAGTTAGCTTCCAAGTAGCTTAACTGGAATTTTACTTGTATATTGTGAAACAGACGCTAAGAGTCATAACTGAAATATATTTTTAGGGCTTCCATACACAGAAACCCTATCACTTCGTTTTCTGTTCATTCATCTTTCACTAGCGATTTTTTCTAATCTTCCAGGCCGATTGCAATGAAACATATTGCTAAAAAAAAGAATTTCCTAGTGAAAATTTAAATCAAAACAATTACATATTGTGAAAAGTTGATGATAATTAAAGTGTTCTGACTTTATCAACCTGTACAATACAAAGCCCCAAGGAATTTTGAGATCTATTGTCTTTTAAAAATATACATGCATTTATATATGCATATATCGCAAAGGATAAGATTTCATCACTTAAGGATACATTTTCATGAATTCAATACCACACAATATTTAATCTCATCGAATTCTCATGAGACAAAGTCTACTGCGTCTGCTTCTACTGCAGCTAGCAATTAATTAAATTTTCGGTCGAAGCATTTTCTATTTAAAATCGTGTTTCGTTACAATTTCATAAAATTTCCATCAAAGGGTTTTTGATAAAAAAGAACTGTTTTTTTTTTATAAAAAAATAAATACTTCACAATTCATAATGAAAATGCACATTTTCCGTAACAAGGAAACATCATCCATCACAATAGTAGTTAATGCACTTCCTGTTATTATTTAAACTTAATATTTTCACTCATTTTCATCATCCTTTGGGGAGCATCATATCACAAATGCAAGTTAAGACAAAGCACGTTGGAGACTTTTGTGCTTCTCTATTTATCTCCTTTCTCTATTCATTCACCGCAAAAGAATTTAAACAATTGTAACCCCTTTTGTTGTTGTTTCGTTGTCTGTGCTGCTATAGTCTGCTAATTCGATTTGTTTCGCCTCGCTTGTTAAGTTAAGCTTCAAGCATCATTAGCCGCGTTTTATTATCCTCAATTCCTCACTAACCCATATGGGTTACCCCGTGATAATAAAACGATCTGGGTTATGAAGGTTGAAGTTCAAGCTATGTTTTTATCCGAGACGCAACCCTGATACATTTTATTTTGTTTTTCCACAAACAACTTGTTTTTATTAATTCTAATTGAATTGACTCTTATCCTATGGCTTCATAAAACTGTGGTTAAGAGTGGAATACGTGTTATTTTTTATTAATATGGCTGATATTAATAAATCTTTCTACAACAACTTCTTCCTTGCATCACTCTCGCCATCTATCTGCCATAATAAGAACTTATTTTTGTGTTACAAAATAAACCCGATAGTTATCGGGGTTTCAGGTTGTTGTTGTGTTGTGTGCAAAAAATTAATCCATATGGGTTTGTGAGGATAATAAAACGCGCCTGTTGTGTTGTGAGGATAATAAAACGCACCTATTATCACTTATAACTATAAGGCATTCGTTTTATGCATTAAAAATATGTATTTACTGTTACCCCAACATCCATATGTAGGTATACATATTTTCCAAGTTAATAGTTATTTCGAATTTTCGTCTCCGTCAGCTTGCGCTATTATAGCATATTTTAACTATTTAATCGCAGCTATGATAGGAGTCGTTAAGTGGTTTGCCAAAACGAAAAAGTTATTGGCATATTAAAGCTAGAATCCATATTTTTATAGCGGAGAGCAAGAAGGCGAAAAGTTGTAAGAAATTATTACTCGGAATGATTGCCACAGCGAAGTCTTATCCAAGGGATATTACTTACTTACTTATGGTGGCGCTACAGTCCACGTCGGACCAGGGCCTCACCCAACAAACGTCTCCACCCAGCTCGGTCCCTGGCTAACTGTCTCCAGTTTCGCACGCCAAGTTGTTTCAGGTCCTCTACCACCTGTGTGCTCCACCGGAGTCGCGGTCTTCCTCTTCTGCGACGTCCTTCCGGATTGGATTCGAAGACTCTACTAGCCGGAGCATTATTTTTCATTCGCTCAACATGACCCAACCATCTAAGTCGTTGGACCTTAACTTTTCTGGCTAAGTCAGTGTCGCTGTACAGCTCGTACAGTTCTTGGTTGAATCTTCGTCCCCGTTCTCCATTAATGCAGACAGGACCAAAAATCACTCAAACATTTTTTCTCTCAAAGCAGCCCAAAGCGTTTTCATCAGATGTTGTCATAGTCCATGTCTCTGCACCATACATGAGGACCGGGATGATGAGGGTTTTGTAGAGTGTCACATTAGTTGCTCGGGAGATGACTTTACTACTCAATTGCCTTCTAAGTCCAAAGAAGCAGCGATTGGCAACAGTGATTCTTCGTTTGATTTCAGCGCTGGTGTTGTTGTCTGAGTTGATAGCGGATCCCAGGTAGACAAAGTCCTTAACTACCTCGAAGTTAAATCTGTCTATGTTGACGTTTGCTCCAAGACGTCGATGTTGGTTGTCCTTTCTTGTCGACAGCATTAATTTGGTCTTGCCCTCGTTAACCACTAGACCCATCTTCTGGCCTCCGTCTCAAGGCTCTCAAACGCTCCACTGACATCTCGCTGTGTTCTACCAATTATGTCAATGTCGTCTGCGTATCCTAGTAGCTGGACGGACTTTTGAAAGATTGTGCCTCTGGTGTTGACATTGGAGCTTTGCACAATCTTTTCAAGAATGATGTTGAAGAAATCGCATGACAACGCATCGCCTTGTCTAAAACCTTTTTTGACATCAAAAGCGTCCGTTAGGTTTTTTCCGACCACGATGGAACAGCGTGAATTTTCCATTGTCATCTTACACAGACGGATGAGTTTTTCTGGGATGCCAAAACTAGACATTGCTCTATATAGTTGGTCTCTATAGACGCTGTCATACGCGGCCTTGAAATCGATGAAAAGATGGTAGGTATCGATTTGAAGTTCTGGGTTCTCCAAGATTGCCGTAGGGTGAATATTGATCGATGGGACTTTCCGGGTCTGAAACCACACTGATAAGGGCTTCAAACGTTCACACAGCACGGCAGACAAGATCTTATAGGCGATGTTAAGGAGACTTATACCTCTGTAGTTGGTGCAGTTCAGGGGATCTCATCATCATCATCTCCGGCTGCTTTGTACAGTTCCAGCGGCTTTGTTCGACTTTAGTTTAGATATCGCTATCTTCACTTCGTCCATGTCGGGTGGGTGGAATTGTTGGCCTTCTGTCTGCACCCAAATTGAATGGTTCTGTATTGCTGACGGAGTTTTGGTCGTCATCGCCATTCGAGGGATATTGGCTATTTCAAATAATATGTAATACAATTGTGAACTGGCTATTGTATTTTCAATTAAGATGGACATTTCTGAGTTATCATGTTACTTTTGAAAATTTTAACTCAAACAAACATATCAAACAAACATTGGTACAAAATAATTATTCATGGTATTTTCGTGTTGAAATTCACAGAAATCGACCAATAGTTTAACCCCTCAAAAGAAAGTGTTTCGCTTCGTCTCGAAAATTGTCAGTTAGGTGCATAAGAACACCGTAACAAATCACGTTTAAAGTTTAAAATATTCAAATGAAAGAAGATAAGGGTATTTTGACATATTTATTAGTTTCAATAAAAAATGTTAACTTTCATAGCAAGCACCTTCGATTTTTTTATAACGCTTAATTTTCGTCTTCTTGACTTTTTATTTTCGATTTACATGTATCGATATTTTGAAATATCTAGTAGCACACAGCATATAATTATTATGTGTAACAAATATACTACCCCCTCCTTACAATCTCGTGTATGGGATTCCTCGTCCTCGTTGTGCTCTTCTTCAAACGAAACTCATCTCTGTAGCACGCTGTTGGGTTTATTTCCTTAAAATAAAAAAGGAAAAAAAAGAAAATTGATTCCAGAAATAATTTACTTCAGAAAAATGGAAGACAAAAATGAAAAAAAAAACCCTACGACAAACTACGTCCGCCTGAGTCCACGTGAATGTCTAGAATAGAAATGGTTTTTCATTTTTCATTTTGTCATTATCAGTTATATCCATAAATTCAATTTTTGTCCTCCTGCTTTTTTTAATTTTACTTTTTTCAATTTCTTTATTTTTGTTGCTGGAATACGTGTTGAAAACAAGCATCGCCAATGTTTTATTTAAACAATGTTCCTCTGAATTCTTGAAAAATATTTTAGGGGGATTTATGTAACGTTACGAAACCCGTTTTTTCATCAATATTTGAAAACGAAATATTTGTGTATGTACTTATATTTGGCTATATAAGAATTCATTCATAAATTTTAATAAACCATCGTAATTTGCAAAACATTGCTCGGTATCTGTAGGAGTATGACATGTGCATGAAAAAGTAGGTCAGGTCACGATGGTCTCTGTTAGTCATAAGTTATTATGTGGTGCACAGGTCAGCCGAATCTGTTGCAAGGATTTTTAATCAATATTCCAATTTCATGTAATCTTAATTAAAAAAAAATATAATACCTCTAGATTAAACCAGTATAAAATAGCAAATTTTTTGTTCTACATTGTGTTCACTTTTGTTTCAAGATTGGTAAGAATTATCTATAGGTACTACAAATCTACTTGCATAAAAAAGGAAACACCATTGTGATTTAAGAGGCTGTTTCAGATCGTATATATTTTTCCAACCAACCGTATTTTTATGTGTTCATTGTTCTTAACCTGTCAACTTTGCCATAAAATGCAACTAAATAAAAATAATTATTTTGTTACCTGGAGATACTGAACCCATTCTATAGGCTATGCAATGTCGATTGGGTGGTCGTCCCAAGTAATCCAAAAATATAATGTCTCGTTAAAAATTCTTAAGACAAATATTTACTGGAAAAATTCCATGGGAACAAAACTGAATTAATGCAATCCCTTAAGAATATCTATCTAAACACAAAAAAAAAACCAAACAAAAGGAAAAGAATACTGAGACAAGGTGGAAGAGTATCATCTAATTTGTAAGGGTGCAATCTACAAGCTTCATTCTTCCAAGACTTTCGTATAGCTTAGCTTTTATATCAGGCGATTTTTCTTTTTATTTTTGCGGTGGTAAATGGACGTAGTAAAAAAGAAATAAAATTTGATAATAGCACTTGATGGGTCTAAGGGATTTCGCTTGTGGACGCTTTAAGCGAAAAATGATATGGGAAATTGGTAAGATATTTATGACTTCAAACGTCTTCATTATAAGATCTAGTTGTATCCAATTGCGTCGGCGGCGTCGTTGTCGTCGTTATGGGAATTTTACACTTCCGTTCCCATTGAACACTCGAAAAAATCTACAAAAAAGTGAACATGAAAATTAAACTTAATAAACACGAACGAGGCGTATTACTCTCTTATGATAACATTTACAAGAGCACACCCAAGGTCCCAAGACGTCAGGTGAATGACGGCAGGGCAGGTGTTGGCTAATCCATTAAAAAGCTTAGAAGATACTCAATAACGAACCTACATAATTTTATTACCATAAGACCTTGCAAGAAATGAAAAGAAGACATGAGCTGGTGATATGATATATTCTAGTCAACATTAGCAAAAGCGGGGTAGGTCTCCTATCTTCTACATCTTTGAACCTATGCGTCTTGATCAGCAATAAAATTCCCAAAAAGCAAAATGAAATACAAACTTCCAAAACGTTATAAAGTAATGTATTTAAATAGAAAATTATTGGATCAAGACAAATTCAATATTACAAGTGGACTGTTGATCTTAACTCGTTGATGGTTGCTTGAAAAAGAGATTGAGAAAAACCAAATTGATTCGATCGCAACCACAACAAAAAATTACATAAGCTAGCATAAGCTACCATAAGCATAGCACAAGCATAGCATGAGCGTATGCATACAAAATTATACAATATTTTATATCAATGACGGATTAACTAAAACAAACAACAAGCTTAAGAGATTAAGAGATTAACTCATAACTAAAATTGGCAACTTGAAAATTAATTAATTGAAATATGAAATTGATTAAGTTCTTAACAATAATCAAGCAAAACATGATGAAAATAAATAGTTTTTATAAACGACATAATTTTAAATGACAAAACAAAAAATTTGATGATTCATTTCCAACACGTCTTAAAATAAAAATAAATGACGGGTAATCAAAACTGGGTTCTATAACAAGGTCTAATCTGTTGATCGATGCGAAATGTTGATGTGCTTTCATTTTCTTTAATGAGTGACGATAAGGACATCCTTTCTTCATAAGGAAACCAAATTAAATAAGGGACTTTTTCAAATATATTATTACAGCTTTCAATGAATTGGGAGCAAATTGAATTTCGTTTTGAGTATCTTCAAGTTGGGCTGATCTTTTTCTTCTCCTTACGTTTTGTGAATTCCGTCGCATTCTTTAAAGAAGGGAGTTGAGATTGAAAAGAAGACCTACAAGGAGATGTTGGCTAAAGGGCTTGCGTTAAGTAGTATTCAATAGTCAAGTGTTTGCTTCAAGCTAAAAGCCAATTTATCTTTTGGGCTTTCTTTTTTTTTTAATTTTATTGTTGTTGCAATTTAATGATGTCTGTGGGTTGTGTATAAGAATTCAGAATGAAAATATTGTAAGTAGGTTCAATCTAAAATCGATTGAAGAGTCTTCTCTTCGTCGAAAGTTTACTAAAATTAATCCTTAAAGCTTGAGCTTCGCTTTAGAAAACTCAATTAAGTAACGTAATCTCAAAAATTAGCGAATGATAACAGATTACAACAAATAAAAACTTGAAAATTTTTGTTGGCAAATAAACGAAACGATTTTTGGCACTTTCAGAAATCGTAGAATGTATGCGCCAGTAACGAGTTACCAAAGTTTGGGAAATTCTTACATTAAGTATTCTTAATTTCTTAATAAGACCACTTCAACTGTTCAGTTCTTATCATAAGGGGAAGACAATGTATGCATGTCTTGACTCAACAAGTACAAAATCATTTGACAAAGTCAAACGTCCATTTTTGTGCTACACAATTCAACAACGATAAGTGGAAAACTTAAGGACAAGAATGACACGGTTGCAATTGAACCCTGGGCCAGTGCCTATTGAAGTTTGCTTACCTGCGAGCTCGAAATAGGATAAATTTTCATGAAAGGTTGTTGATTCTCATTACTCAAAGCTTGTTTGCCGTCGCTTTAATAATGGTGAAGTGGATTTTTTTAAGCCCAACTGTTTTATTCTGTATAATTGATTCGGTATTTGGATCTGTGGCAAGCAGAAATGACTTAAAAGATGTGGGATTGAAGAATTGAGGGTAAGTTCCTGCTTTTTGTAAAATGAAATGAGAACTCATTGCAATTTCTTATTATTTACAGAACTCTTATGAAAGCCCAGGTAATGAAACGCTGATTAAATTGAAATGGTTGGATTTTTTCTCTTTGGATTAAGCATTTCGCGTTTAAAAGCCTTGATTAATGAGCTTTTAAAGACCATAAATGGTAGGGTTTTTAATGATATCTCGTTCTTTTTCATCTCTGACTACAGAAAAACGTGATGTTGGTGATTTTGACATTTTAGTTTTTGCGAAAAAACATCGTGTTGAATTTGTTTGCCTCAATGTTATTAAAACAAAAAGGATAATATAATAAATATCAAAGAAGAACTATTCTGAAAAAAATCATTCGATTTAAATAAAATAGCTATATATAACTTTAAATTGAAGCTAATTCCATTCAATACAAATTTCTATGTTTTCTGCGATTTTTAGGAAACTTAACATTAAGTTGAAACACTTTTATGAACTCTGCACTTCAATCAAATAAAAAAAGAGAAAAAAACGAATAATAAAACAAACTTAACGCCCATTGAGAGCCGATAAGATAAGAGCATCTTTAAAACTTGTCCCTTCTAATAAAATATTAAATTATTGTCGCACTTTCCCCATGAAAGTTTCTCAGCAAGTATCTTCCCAAATTAAGAGTGGGTGGGCAATACCTTCAGTAAATGAATACATACCTCAAACACCAAGTCACGGGCAGTGTCATTGTTTTTGTTTAAGGTTATCCTTAAGCCCATCCTCGGAAAATATACACGAAAAATATTACAATGTAATAATTATGTGCACGGCGAGGGCTGATTTAACTAGGAACACAAATATATTTAAGACTCATCTCAGGCTTAAATCAATTAATGTTTTGCCAGCTCTAAAGGAAATGCTCATTTCAAATTTTCAGTTCGTAATTTAATGTGGCGGGGTTTTGTGGGTTGTTGGAGAGAGGAGCACTTAAACAAATTATAGTTTTCATTGGTTATTCAAGTCAGAAGCTAAGGTCCTCTGTTATAATTGAAATATTTATATTGATTTAAGCTTAATGTAGTACCCTAGTGAATGTTAATAAAGCAACAAACTAATTTAAAGATGTTCAGAACGAGCAATACATAGACAAGAAATTTAGTGCAGCTTGAAATGTCAAGTCGAATAAACATTTACTGAGGCCTTAAACATAAAGATGGTTAAGTTAAGTCAGAGTTTTCAAGACGAGTTTTTTATCATTGCCTCAGCAAATACATCAGGAGTTATTAATTCATAATAAAATCGATTTCTTGCATATTTCTCCTTAAATCAAGCTCAAATATTTCATAATAACCAACAAAGTATAATTGTGAAGTCTTATGTAATTTTCACACATATTATTATCTTTATTAATGTTGGGATAATTAATATAAGTGCCTGAAAATACAAAATTTAATGGTTTTTATGACCCTAAACGTATCTGTTTTTACTCAACTATTTGCAACACTGTAAAAAGATAGATTTTTCGCGACAATGTTCAATCAGACTTTACTAGCAACGCACTTAATGGCGTGTTATTTCTTTTCCTCAATTAACTATAGAACGGCAAAAAGTTGAGTTTTCGCTGCTCAGAACACAAACTGTTACAGTGTTTATGTATTTCTTTTTTGTTCCGTTTTCTTTTACCGTGTTTGCTTTGTACTAGGCCACACCAAGGAAGTACCCGTAAGTATTGCACAAACTTCCAGGAAAAAACGGCTAACCAAGAGACGACCAAGGTAAAAAAATCCACCAGAAACCTCCTTGAGGCAAACATTTCACACGAAAAAGTATCATAAAAGACAAATACTTGAGTTTGCAATCCTTTTGTCCTCAGTCACCTATTTTCCCACCATTTGAATTTCAAGTCGAGTATAGTTCCTTTTAACGGCTTCAAGGGCGGATTCAAAGGGGGGCGTTAGGGGCGATCGCCCCCCCTAAGCCGCCTACAATATGGTGATTTGATAAACAGAATATAGTTTTAAAATAATGTTAAACATAAATCATCATCATCACGACCGTAGCACGTGGTAACATTATATTCAGGTGAAAATAAAATTATAAAATATGAATGCGACACCTGTGGGTGTGGACCACTTACTTCTCAGAGGAAAAATAAAAAAATAATATTCAATTGTTTATAAGAAATCAAACTGTAGTCAATCTCTTATCCTAGGAACCACACAAATATATCCGCTTAAACTCATTTTAAATTGCTTATAACAAATTGTTGTAAAATAATATATTTTCTAACATTTTTCGAACAATTGCAATTTGTGCGGAAATCATCATAATTTTCATGAATGAATGATGAATACTTTCAGATTTTGTTAGACTTTTTCAGTTTTTTTTTTTTTAAATCCTTACATAAAAACAATAAGCCGATTTCTCTGAAAACTTATTCAGTTCTCAATCAAGTAATTTTGGGCCAAACAATACCAACTTGATATCAGCACCATGAGCGGTTCACGATCTTGTGCTCCTCAAGAGACCTTAATCTTGGAGATCCGATTATTAGAACGCACTCTAAGACTTTTTTGATCACACAGGTGATGTGTCGTTTCGAATGCACCAAGCAGGGTGTTTGTGTGCAATTATATTTATTTTAAAATCAAGATTGTGATGCCTATATGAAACGTATCCTTACAAATGAGGTATCAAAATCACCGTTATTTCAAGTAGATTACGCATATGGAACAACTTGTCTATAGCATTAAGACTTAAAAGCAAATTTTTATGAAAATGTCTACATTGACCATATGTATGAGTTACCGTTAATAAATTGAAGAGCATGAAATTCTGTATCATAGGTGAAAATTTAACACTTCTACGTTCAAATCTCTGTTCAATAAAATAGATTCGACGTGGCTATAAGACTTTCACCCCCTCTTTTCACCCTCGTGCACCCTTAGTTATTTTTTATTTAACTTTGAATGTCGTACTTAATCAAAAGCCATAAACATAAGTTTTAAACTTCTAACCTTAACTACCTCCATATAAGCTTTGACCTAGTATTTAAACGCCTTGTGACCCTTTCAACCCCTTTTATTGCGTTAAAAAATACCGTGTGTCCTTCCTCAGGTTCTAGTCTATCTTTGTAATTTAATCTTGAAAGAAATGAACCGATATTGTGGTCGAGATTATGAATTCAATTTGTAAACAAAAGTTAATTTATTGACTACAACTACTAAGTTAAAATTCAAAATAAAAAAGTAAACACAAACGCGAATTACTTTTTTTTAAATGAATTTTATTAGAATGCATTTCGGGTTGACATGCAGCCCATAATCAGCAATCAGTAACGACTGTTAGTTGCGTTCATTGCATTTTTAGATAACGCTATTACTAAGCCTTGGAAAATAATCGCCAAATTTTAACAAATCATTTGAGGGAAAAGACAAAACTGAATTGTCAATGGAAATACATATAAGTTCCTTTTTTGGCGTGTCGTATATTCTTACCTCAATCTATGATGCGTTCATATCGAAAACCCCACAAGGCTCTAAATAGGTAAAACGTATTAATTACACACGCAGTTAACTCTTATAATTCCCCGATTTAAGACTGCCACTCGAATAATGTCTCGAAATCGAAGTTCAGGCATCTTATGTCACATAACATTAACAGTGTTAAATTAAAAGTAAACCTTCCGCCAATACAATGGGGAGTGCTTTGATTAAGATTATGTAATATGTAGTACCCTTCGTGAAGCTGGCTGTTTGTCTAGAAAATGTATGGTTTAATAAAATACATTTTATTCTCCGTCAAGAAAACACCAAGGTAGATTAATTTCGGAGCTCCGAAATGGAATGTTATGCTGTTCTGTTCGAGAGAAGGTTAACAAAACAATTGCTGTTGATGTTTAAATGTTTATTGCTGTGTATGCAGTAATTTACAAGTACTTTAGGAAACCAAACATTTCTTTTACGTTAAACCGCAGCCTGAGTCATGTGTGAGCCCATAAATAAAAAAAAAAGGCAAGAATTGCGAGGATTTTCATATTTTAATTTTGTTTTATACCACGTTTAGGTATAAACATTTTTTAAAATATATAAATATGACCCCATGAACATAAGAGGGACAAACAAACCAGAGACGGCTACAAAATGTTTTTCCCATAAAGGCCTTTTTCTTAAATAATCCTTACGCTATCGAATTTACTTTTACATACCCAATGATATTATTAATAAGGCCTTAGTTTTTGTGTTGTCCTTTATCGGTTTTCGATCAATAAAAGTACAATAATATTTTAAATTCTATTCTCTAGAGTTTCTTGCACTAGTTCTAATATAAAAAAAAAGCACAGATGATGAAAATAATTGTTAATTGTGCATTCAATCCCTTGAGCGTAGTTACTATTGTAACCAGTAATTTTAATCTTTCTCTGGAGCTGTAAGGGACGATAAATTTTGTGGCACACATATGGAATTCTATTTCTTATTAAAACGATTTCGTTCCAAATAGCTGCACTGTTAAATTACTTGGTAGTACAGAACGTTAATTTACATTGCAAAAGTCAACAATATGCCAACAGAACAACATTGTAGTATAGGTAAATGTGCTACGCACATACGCATGCACCACATATGTCACAAGCTTTCCAACAATCGATTGGTTACATTTTCTATAATATTCGATCCTCACATATCCATCTCAAAGAAAATTTCTCTCTGTACCAATGAGTGTATACCTATATATATGAATTTATGTGCAATCACTTACTTGATGTGGTGATTGAACAGATTATGCTGAAAGGAAAAAAACATTTTGCTAAAAGCAATAAACTCTAGGATAATTCCCTCCACTGGAACCCTCTGTACGGTTTGTCTTCGCAACAAAAATATGCTTGGAGAAATATCTTAAATGGAAACATCATGTATGTGTATTTGAATGTTAAGAAAAAAGGAATCATTAGTGAATATTTTCTTTTAGATTTATAGGAAACAAATTAGTGATGAAATAGCGATAACGAATGTCTTGATGATTCGACATTATTGCCCCGAATTAGTTAAGATTTTTTGTGATAAAAAAAAGGAAATGTGATGAATGGAAGGAAAAGACGAGGCTAGTTGAGAATTTAAGCCAAAATGGCAATTGGTCTTAATTATTATTAACTAACGGGAAATTGCTACTTTCGTTTCATTTTTTCTTGTGAAAGCTACCAACAATAATTTTCTGTTTCCGAAACATACTTGGCTGATTTTCATTTGGAATATTAGCAATCATCGCAACAGAAGGAGCCTTTTAATTGACGCGGGATAATTTCTATTTCTAATGCGTACTGCCGATGCCGAAGCTGGGGCTTGGTTTAATTTTCTTTCTTTTGCTCTTCAAGTTGTTGTGAATACACACATACACATGTACTATCCATGTTATATATAACATACAGCTACCTAACATTCGTGACAGCCAGTCAATCTAAAGTAAACTTGTCCGACTCCTTATTTTAAGATTATTTCACAAGTAGATATAAATCATTTTTGTTTGATTCTTTTCGTTAAATAAAATTTTGATATCTTCGACCATGACCGTTTTTTAGTGAGGTAATACAATTTTAATCATAATTAACTTTGGTTTTGCAGAATGGTATGTCCATTGACATTACTCTTACGTATTGCATCAATGAGACCGAACATCTCGATATTCTCGGTACGTGCATCACTGCCAAAAATGCCGCAAGATGTTTGGGTTTCTTAAGACGGTACAAGAAATTTTTCTCCCCGTCTAATCTCGCTTTTATCTATAAGACTTATATCCGTCCAAAGCTTGAGTACAACTCCCATCTTTGGGCTGGTGCTCCAGTTACATATACTTAAGCCTCTTGGATGGAATTCAATTTCATTTCATTTCATTTCATTTATTCAAATAAAAGGTACGTACATTAAGATTATATCTTTTATAGTACTTAGCTGATAAACTATGTTATACAAAATTAAGATTACAAATGATTGATTTTTTAAACCTAATAAAAACGTTTTTAATAATTTGATAATTAAATAATTTAATAATTAAGAGCATTCTTTGTGGGTACAAAAAAAAAGAGAAAAAAAAGGGTATTGGATTATGATTCAATTGCTCTCTCAATAGAGAAGTGGAGGAAGATAGCGGATTTGAATTTATTTGGGTTAACAATAAGTTTGATAGAGGGTGGGAGAGAGTTCCAGAGTCTGACAGCATGTATGAAAAAAATAAACGGGACGAGTTCAAATAATTGTGTAGAAATGGGACGATATTGATGCTTCTAGTGGATCGATTGAATAAGAGCCTGTTGTATAAATATGACGGAGACTTAACATTTATTAATTTATGTAAGAACAAACAGTTTCTTGCATTAATGTATTGCTGAACGGTACCACCAAGTAAATTTCTGGACAGGTCGGATATGTGATCATGTCTGCGTAGCCCATGAACATAACGAACTGCATCATTAAAAGCAACTTGCAATTTGCGTCTAGAGAGAGAATCAAGGTCACTAAAAACTGTTTCAGCATACGATATTATTGGGACGATTAACGTAAGAATCAGTTTGCGCCGAGTTGCTACAGGTGTGAAGTAGGCAGAGGGCCATAGTTTACGTAAGCATCCGTAAATGCGACCAATAATTAAGTTTGTGTGCCTATAACCTGACAATTCGCGGTCAATAACAAAACCGAGACTAGTACAGTATTCAACTGCACTTATCCTACCATCTCTTAACCATATACAAGGAAGGACACTCAGGTCAAATTTTTTTTTAGAAATGGGCATTACTTGCGATTTAGTTGGATTTAAGACTAGTCCATTCGCAATAGACCAGTCGTTAATTCTGCTGAGGTCTTCATTGAGGGAGAGACAAAGTTCGTTGAGCTGCTGGAAGGGTCTTGCAAGATGAAGTTGGACATCATCTGCGTATAAGTGAACTGATGAATGTGAACAACAAGAGGGCAGATCGTTGATAAACATACAAAAAAGAATTGGCCCAAGAATTGATCCCTGTGGGACTCCTTGCACAACAAGTCTAGCAGCTGATCTCCTACCACCAGAAACAACACTTTGCATTCGGTCGGACAAATAATCAGCAAGTAGCTTACATGCTCGGTCACCATTTCACCAAATCCAAACATATTTTGCAGTTTCAACTTGAGAATAGAGATAAGAAAGCTTTTTCCATTTTTCGATTTCATCACATACACATTTCCATGCTTAGTGTGCACAGCAAAGAGTTGTTTTTTTCTTTTGAAACTTAGAGCGCTGTTCAAAAGAAAACGTGTTTGTCTTGTCAGACTTTCGTTTAGGTAGCAGCTGTGGTTAGGTTCAGTGGTTATGCCAAGATCGAGCAAAGAAAGCTCAGTTGAATGTTTCTTACGATGGTTGGCGGCTGACTTTAAAACAGTGTTTCTCTCAGAAGAGCTGCAGAATTTTATGATTATTGGCGATGGTGGGGAATTATTGTTGTTGGTTTTTCTGGTGCGGAAAATGTTTGTGAGAGTAGGTGGCTTGCATTCGATTGTGTGACAGAGCTTGTTGAAAAGGTTGGTAAGGTTTTCATCGGGAAGGGTAGGTATACCAAACAATACGGCATCACAAGAAATTTCATTTCTCTGCAAGGCATTGCATTGCTTTTTCAGTGCTGTTATTTCAGCATGTTGGTGTTGAGCATCAATTTTGAAAGTCTCTTCCAGTTGATTAACACGTTCAATTACATTGTTTACTGTTTTGTTTAATTCTCCAAATCGCTGTGTCCAGCTTGCAGAGACAGCTTCAATTTTTAGAAGGAATTCGTCTCGCAGGCTGGCAATCTCCTTAGTGAAACCAAGATGGATAGATTCTGCTTGCATCGATAAATGCTTCACCAAAATGTCAGCGGTTAGTGGGGAGTTATCAATTGATGAGACCATCGACGGTTGCGCGGTAGGTGAAGCCATTCTTCTTCTCTTAGTTGCTGCCCTTGTTCTACCTTCGTTCTCGGTCATGAAGATTGAGACGAGAGAGTACACTCTTTTTGTATATTTATTTAACGGCTAAGCAGTAAAACAACTCGATTTCAATTGAATTTAGACAAATTAATTTAAACAAATTAATTTAAAGTTACAAAAATGAGAGAAATTGGCTGATGTTTTAAATCACAAGCAAAATGTTCAAAAGTATTTGCACTTCACCGATTTATAAATTTAAGATGTCTTTTCACACAATTTGAGCTTACTTTAGCTGGACTGATCAATCGCACGTCTTACTCTTTCAACATCACTTCACTCTCGAGGTTCTGAGGAGAATACAATAAAGAGCTGTAAGAATGATTGGTGATAGAGAGATCACTGACGCATTCACCACCGTCGTCGTAACGGTATTCATTCATTCACCCTCTGATATATTATTTCAAATTTAAAATATATCCTTAAAATGCAACAAAAATACATTTTCCTTCCTAACTTCCTAACATACCTGCATATTATGTCGGTTATACTTTTATAAATGTAATCCATTTAATTTTTATATGGCCGGAACTATTTAAAAAAAAAAAAAAATAAACAAATTCTCCTTCAATAGTTCACGTCAATCTAAAACATTCGAGTATATAATTACGTTATGTGCATTTTTATGTTCATATTCATATTCATACCATTATATTATATGCCTACGCTCATTCATTGATAAATCCTTTATTTCATTATGCACATCGTAACAAAAAAAAAAAAAAAAAAAACTTACAATAAACAAGTCCTCATTCATAATCAACCTAATTTTTTTTTTCTAGAATCAAAAAATATTCATCCAAGTTCACAATTATTCAATCTGTTTGAGTATACTCTATTACTCCACTGATCAGTTATAACTCTCACTAACTCACTAGCTCCGGCTAGTAATGTGATCGCAGAAAAATGTTGCAAGACATCCACTTACCACTTCTAAATTCGATATGCGAATGAAGATAATTGTTTTTATTTTTTTATTCTTGTTTTATTTTTGACATTTTGCTCAAAAAAATATCAAAATCGTACAAACGTCAATCCTTGAAAACACACAGATGAAATAAATCCCATGACAAATTCTCAAAAATAAATAAGCCTGGTTCTTGGAACCACAAGAAACAACTAATGAATCAAGACTCAGAATTAATCCTTGTATTGACATTCAAATAGCAAATAATTAATGATGAACACATATATATTATAGCGCGTCTGCTGCGAAACGTATAAAATGGATGATTTCCTGGTTTTTTAACTAACCATTGCAAGCAAACAAGAAATTATTTTGTATTGCATGGGTTTTGTTATTGACACATACAAACATGTATACATATATCTCAAATTGTCATACTTGGAATTTCGTAAATCACTTTTGATTGAGAAAATTATTAATTTTGTGGAGCCCTGGCAGATATTTACGAGTGATGGATTACTTTAACTATAATTGAGGTTTAATTTAAAATGAATTAATGAATTTAAGAAAAATTAATAATAATCCTTTGCATGTGGTAACTATAAATTGATTCATCTCAAAAATTAGTGAATTTTTGCAAGTGTTAAATATTGGTTCTGTTTTTGAAAACGTTTTTTTTTTCTTGTTCTTAGAACAAAGTGTGGGATTTGCAAATTTGAAATCTTTAACTGTTGTTACAATAATGATGGATAATAAATTTTATAATAAAAATGTTTTGTGTTGGTGTTTTTAAATAAAAAGCTCTCATTCAAATAAAAAGCCAACAAAAAATTATTCAAATTTTTATTGAATTGATCATTTTTGAATACATGGCAAGCAAGTTTACTATCATTATACTCTGCTTACATTTTGTGTGTAAAAGGGACTGAGCATTAAAATTTAACAGAATAATATATCTAAACTTTGATTAAAGTCAATAGATATCCCAGAAGAAGTAATCAGTTCTTTGAGTAATTACGCTGATGCATGCATCAATTCCTAATAAGCTTCGTTGTAAACTTCTCCAATGCTATTGCTATTATGGGCCATTCATCATCGCTCTTCCAGGAATGCCAATTTTGCAGACTTGCAATTCAATTTAAGAACTTAAAATCTACTACTTAATTGAAAGGAAGGGAATGCTGTAGCAATGCGAGATTGACATCGCAAGGTACCGGACGCTCCGACATAGCATGACGACATCATTGGCTTCCGCGCGCCTTCCAAATCATGGTATGAATTCTCTAACTAAATGGAATGTAGACATTCGGAGAGTTAATTAAATTATTATTCAAAGCTGAAATGTCATCGAATAATTCGTAACCTTAAAACTAAACATTTTGGTTTTAATTGTTTGAACTAGGGTGCAATAATAAGCTTAATTTTCCATTAGCTTTTTACGCCATTACAAATTTGTGTCATCCCATGTAAATAGGAAAATACATTTCTAAACAACACTGATGGCCAAGTATTATTATTGCACAATAGTTTTGCTAGTACAGCAAAAGTGTCGTCTTTATCGTACTCTTAGATGTTGATCTTTAGAAATAAATAATAAAACAATGATGTAGTTAAATGTTCATATAAACAACTAGACGGTAGGGTTGGCAAACCCGTCCAGACGTCTTAAATTAATTTAAAAATCTTCTTAGCTCTTCTGGATGTCAACGTAGTATGATTTTACTTTCATTTTATCGTCCAAGTCCAAGACTAGCAAATCAATCAAATGAAGTTCTGATTTGTTACAAAATTCGATGACAATCAACACAAGAAACAAACAAATCGAATCCTTTTATTTTGCTACACCGAAAAAAAAACCTTGGTGATATCAACTAATATCCTTGGTTGATTTTGCGTCAATCAATGGGCATTGTTGTTTCAACAATGCCTGCGTGATCACTTTATGATAAAATTATTTATCAAAAACTGATCACAAACATTGTTGATTTCATTGTTGGTCAACCAATAAACATTGTTGGCCAACCAATATTCATGGTTTATTTACCAAATTTATATACTATGTATCACATAAGGATTATGTACTTCGAAAATTATTAAAACTGATCACGAACGTGGTCAATATGCCAAGCTTTTACAACGAAATCAACCAAGCATTTACCACGAGCGTGATCAATTGACCAAGCTTTTACAACGAAACCAACCAAGCATTTACCACGAACGTGATTCATTGACCAAGCATTTGCCACGAACGTGATCAATTGACCAAGCTTTCACAACGAAATCAACCAAGCATTTACCACGAACGTGATTTATTGACCAAGCATTTACCACGAACGTGATCAATTGACCAACCTTTTACAATGAAATCAACCAAGCATTTACCACGAACGTGATTTATTGACCAAGCATTTACCACGAACGTGATCAATTGACCAACCTTTTACAACGAAATCAACCAAGCACTTACCACGAACGTGATTTATTGACCAAGCATTTACCACGAACGTGATCAATTGACCAACCTTTTACAACGAAATCAACCAAGCATATACCACGAACGTGATTTATTGACCAAGCATTTACCACGAACGTGATCAATTGACCAACCTTTTACAACGAAATCAACCAAGCATATACCACGAACGTGATTTATTGACCAAGCGTTTACCACGAACGTGATCAATTGACCAACCTTTTACAACGAAATCAACCAAGCATATACCACGAACGTGATTTATTGACCAAGCATTTATCACGAACGTGATCAATTGACCAACCTTTTACAACGAAATCAACCAAGCATATACCACGAACGTGATTTATTGACCAAGCATTAACCACGAACGTAGTCATTTTTACTACGAACGTGATAAATAGAGCGTGATCAATAAATCACGTTCTTGGAATACCTTAAATCCTGAAAATTCCAAAAATATTAATAAAAAGATTATTTTATTTGTTTTCAGTTTTTATTTAAATACCTAATTAAATATTTATCAATAAATAATAAAAATTAATAAGTTTTTCATAGCAGCAATGATAAAATTTAAATGTACATTTTTGCTTATGAATATGTTTTGTTATACTGTACTTTACATTACATTATTTCAATTGTTTTAATTTTATTTAATTTTAGCATCAATAATAATTATTTTCAACAAAAATAACATAAATATTGTTACTACATAATTTTTAGAAACTTATCAAAAGCAAATTAGATTATTTATTGAACATTTTCTTTCGTTATTTGATCTTAGGCTTATGGACAAATAAAGATAGCTTCGAGTTATGCTTTTATAATAGTTTTGAATCAATCACAAATATGAAAAGCAAGAAATAGAAAATGGAGAGAGGACTCAATTGTGTAATTTTTAGAGGATTTCGAAAAAAAACTATTGGTTTTTGAATCGTAAACATAATCGAATCGAATCGAACAGAATCGTGAATATAAGTGCAATGGAATAGAAAGAATTAACCGCTTTTAGATATATATTTAAAATATCAGGAAAAATGTTTGAAATGAAAGTAACTCTCTTAAGACAACAACAATGAGGTTTTATTTCTCAAGAACATTGGAGAATTTTTTCGGGAACGCATTTTCAAAAGTTTGAAACCCAATTATTTTTAATGTACAAGTAACTTTTTGAACAAAAAATTGTTCATTATGTGATGCTTCTTTTACTAAGGCTGAGGTTAGCTCGCCGGATAACCAGGGGTCGTATCGAGAAAGCACAAAACTCGAATATAGAGGAGCAAAGTTCCGAACCGCTTTATTGACAAGAAGACTTTAATCAATTTTCTTCAATTTATTTTCGTCTTTATTACAATAATAATTCATAATTCGTAATACTTATAATTTAATACATATTAATTATAATACTTATATACATAGATAATAACCTAATGAATACATAAGTGTCCACTCACTTATTAGGTGCGAGGGAAAATCGGTCAAAGTGCCCACCACTTGAAGAGTGCGAGGGAATATCGGAAGAAAGTGCCCACCACTTGAAAGTGTGAGGGAATATCGGTCAAAGTGCCCACCACTTAACGAGTGCGAGGGAAAAACGGAATAAAGTGCCCACCACCTGACGAGTGTGAGGGAATATCGGTCAAAGTGCCCACCACTTAACGAGTGCGAGGGAAAAACGGAATAAAGTGCCCACGACTTGAAAAGTGCGAGGGAATATCGGAAGAAAGTGCCCACCACTTGAAGAGTGTGAGGGAAAAACGGTTTTTGTTATCGCACAGCACGCTATGTTATAACAAGCCCACGAATGGGAATATCGAGGGAAACAAGTACTTCGGTGTTAGAGGCAATAAACCTCAATTACTTCGGTAGCAAGCTTCTGCTTTTTGCTGATTTTTACCTTTCTCTTATCACTTTTGTGGTAAAAACTAGGTGTGAATTTTTATTCAATAAAGGAAAAATAAAGGTTTACATTTTTGTAGTTTTGTTTTCAGTTGATGACGGCGGTGTTTGGTGAACTGTTTGGCGGCGGCGGCGGCGGTGTTCAGTGTGGTGTGTGGGTTATTGTGTTGGCGTGGCGGTGGTCGGTTGTTGTTGTTGGTTATTGGATATAATGTTTGTTATATGGTGGCGCCGATGTTTTGTGTATAGTGTAGATGATTGTTGATGGCTGTGGTTTTGGTTTAGTTTTTATGGCGATGATAATGTTGGCGGTGGCGGGCAGTGTTATGTAAGGTATATATGTATAGGAGTGTAACGTTTCGTTACACACCCCTCTTTGTTTCGGAGACGAGAACCCTCTCGTCTAAATGCTCATCTGAAATCAACAATTTTTAGTTTAACATAAACATAATTACAAAAAAATTCAAAAAACTGAATTAATATTTTCATTAAAAAAAATTAAACTTAGTAATATAATTCAAAAGTTAAGAAAAGAAAATTAATATATTCCAAACTTAATATGATCTTCAAAAAAAAAAATGGTATCTTTGTTATTTTAAGTATTCATTTTGGGCAGTTTTATCTTTTTCTTTTGGTCCCTGAAGCATAGGGTGGCCACCGTTCCTCCGCGGTTCATAAAAACTGTGATTGGACCCCATGGACGGTGGATCAGGAACTTCCTCTGATGCTTTCCCTTTGTCAATTTGATGCCTGCGAAAGGGTCGGCAGGAATATCAGGCTCATTTTTGGTTTCGGCGGTCGTGTTGGTAGCTGTTCTTCGATGCTCGCTGTTGGTTTGGGCGTAAGCTAGGGCTTGGCGGCTGGTACATGGAGATTCATTTCCAGGTCGGGTAGGAATCGCAAAATAATTGTACCCTGGTGGAAGGGTAGCGTTGTCCAAGACGATTTTTGTTGTCAGGTCTTCTTTTTTCTTTTTCGCATTCCATTTTTCTATTGCCTCATCGCGCTTGGCTCTTGCTTTAGCCATCTCCAGGCTAACCGGTGGTTTGGGTTCGATGGGCTGGGCTGCTCCAGTGTCATGCCTTTCTTTAGCCTTTTTCGCTACCACCACCAAGGGTTCTGTTGGTAGCGGCGCTAGAAGGGGCCTCGGCCTAGTTGGGATCCTCTGGCATGGGTCGATGACAGGCTGCGGACGTTCTGGAGGAGCTAATCGGTGGCACGATCTTTCTTTCTTACTTTGCATCGTTGGTCTTCGTGTTTCTTTTGAAGGTCCGTGCGGTTTGCTGGTCGGCAGTTGAATGACTCTGTTCGTCGATGAAGAAATAGTTTCAGAGCAACACCCTTTTAAATCTCTTACGTGAGCACGGAGTAACGGCTTGCACTGGTTCTCTCCTCTTTTCCGTAGGAGCACAATAACTGGTGAGGTGAATTTTATAACTTCATAGGGGCCGTCGTAGCGCGGAGCTAATTTTTCGGTAAAGTAATTAATCCCCGATGAGAGAACACGCAATTTTAAGTACACCCATTCTCCGATACTGGGTTTCCAAGGGCGGCGGCGCAAGTTGTATGTTCTGGCTTGTATTTGGCTGGCTTTTTGCAAATTAATCTGGACCAAGGCTGGGTTTCGGGGGAAATACCGTTGTTTAAACGGCTTGTCGGTCGTGCGTTCGATTCGGTGCGGCGGGACGGTTGATATTTCATTTATCCTTTCAAATTTCGGTATTTCTTGATCCAAAAAATTTTGGAGTTGTTGTTGCTGAGTCTCAGTCATGTGAGTCACGGCTTTGCAGTCATTCTGCGTTGCAAGCTGGGAATTATTGTTTGAAACTAATCTACCTCCGACTGACATTTGAAGGTTGGCTGGCCTCATGAAGTCCATCCCCAGTATGGCATCTTCGACGAGAGACGACAGATAGGTGGTGGTGCCAGTAACTTCTTCGTTGCCAAGGATTAGAGTCACGGTGAAATGCTCGGTGGTAGTAATGGGTTCTCCATTAGCCAAGTGGACAGTCTGGTGTTGTACGGACGTAGGCATTCCCCAGGCTTTAAATACTGCTCTTAGCTTTGGTCCAATAAATGTTTTTGTGGAACCCGTGTCGACCAAGGCCTGGAAGGTGCGATCTTTAACTTGTATTGGGACATAATATCGTAGATCGTGGCGGGGAGGTGAATGTATCACTGCGACGGGGTTGCGGCGACAAGAACAGTCTTTTGTCAAACGTCCATCTTCACCGCAAAATGAACAGAATAAGCGAAAAGGACGGTGACAGGTCTCCTTCCGATGACCCCTCTGCTTGCAATTCCAGCAGTGGGTCTCACGGTTGTATGGAACGGCTGGTGGAGTGGTTCGAGAAGATGCTGAAGCTACGGTCGGAGTGCGGGTATTCCTTTCGTCGGTTTTTATGGCTTCGTATTCCTCTGCCATCATCATGAGTTCGTCGAGATTATCGAAGTCACGTCTGCGAATATATAGGCGGTACTCTGGGCGCATGCTATCGAAGATCCGGTCGATTTGATCTCTTATGTCCATACGTGGATGTTGCCTGATGAGATATTGCATGGCCAGAATGTACTCTTTGGCGCGTTCCCGAAGACCTTGACGTCGGCGCATTATTTCGTCTTCCAGCTTAACAAGATATCGTGCCGGTAGAAAATAACGAACAAATGACTCACGGAAATTCTCCCACTTAGTAAAGCCATCGCTATAAATGCGGAGCCATTCTAAGGCTTTTCCTCGTAGTAATTCGGGGAGAGTGTGCAGCATGTCGTCCGGTGGAATGTCATAGCACCTGGTAAGCTCGGTGACTCTCTCAAGGAATTCTAAGGGATTTCCTGACCCATCGAATTTCAGTCCCCACTTGCGCACTATATTAGTGACTTCGGCTTCGTAGCTTAACGGAAGCCATCGAGAAGTACGGGTATGACAAGGAGCAGAATTGTGAGGTAAGTCTAGAGGTTGTCTGACTTGCGGCGGATTAGTCGGTTGAAAATTCGGTGGCGGTAGTTTCTGGCTGGGTACTTCAAACGTAGTCTCCTCGTATAATGGAGTTTTACGTGTGATTGGCGGGTCAGGGTCGGTACTTACAGGGGGGTTGCTAGTGTCTTCGTCTAGGGTGGCGTTTACCCTCTTCTCGGCAACTTCTGCCCATTTGGCACATAAATTTTGTGTGGAAGCATGGGTGCGGACCTGTTTGAGGTGGTTACTTAAACGCTGGCGAAGAATTTGTACGTTACCATCGGTTTCGATATTTCGGGCGGTAAGCATTTCTATAAGCTCGTTTTTCTTGAGCATGTATATGAAACTGAGGCTTCTGAATGGATTGTCGTCCAAGCCGGTATCCTCTTCGTGTTCGGACATTTCTGATTAATCGGTTTTATTACTGGTAAGTAGTCGGTAGTCGTTAAGACGGTATTCGGTATGCTCGGTTTTGTTCGGTAATTGTGTAAAATTCTCCATTGCGTTCGAAGGGTGGCAGGTGGCAGCGCTGATCACAACTAAAGACCAAAATTTTTAGACGAAAACAAAAGTTATTTACTTCATATTTTCGAAACTTATCATAGCCCTTCTATAGCTTCTCAAATTATCAAAAATTATAATATGAAGGATTTAGAACTAGAACATCTGAATGACTTACCCGAGTTTTTTTTTTTTTCTGTCCTTCACAGTTGAAAATTTATCTGCAATCAAAAAAATTGAATTGAATGAATAGATTCCAGTAATGAAAGTAACAAAGAAGAATTCTATATAGGTATTTTGCAAAGGCATCATTTTTTGCGTACAAAAATGTGATTTTTTTGCCAAGAAATCAAAAAGATTGATAGAGCACTTGTTCTTTTTTCTTTAAAATAGTGGTTTATTGATGGTACTTACGTGAAATATAAGGCTTTCAATTTTTTTTTTGCTTTTTAAGGCCACAATTAGTTGCCTTTTTTAAGGCCACAATTTAAATTTTTTTTTTTTAAGAACGCGACTTCACAAAACGAACGAACGAACTAAACTAACATGAAATGAAATCATACATGAAATCATACATTTACATGTTTCATTTTGCGCGTCGCGTCGGTTTCAACAACGAACGTGGGTTGGCCAACCAAGAAAAAACCACGTTCGTGATCACTGAATGCATTGACTGAATTTAAGGCCACGTTTAGACTTCCTTAAATCAAAAATTTATTCTTTTCCGATTTTTTCTGTATTCCAAAATTCTTTATTTTAAAATTCTGTAAATTCAAAATTCTGTATTCTAAAATTCTGTAAATACAAAATTCTGGATTTCAGTAAAAAAAGGAAAAAAGTGCGCACTTTTTTTCATTATCAAAACAATTTTTCTTTTATCATTTACAGAATTTAGGAGTACAGATTTTTGATGTTTTTTATGCAGAACTTTGAAGCATAGGTTATAATTCTAACGTAACGGATCGCTCTCCAACTTAATTGCATATGGTTTACTTGAATCACATACCTTGATAACACATTATGCGTTCGACAGCTTAAGTTAAGTGTTATAAGTTAATCGTGATAAATTGAATTCAGAAAAAATGGCAAATATTAAATTATTAAAATCTAATAAAGGAAAGGATATTTTGTGTGTCGATGGTTTTATGATAATTGATTGATAATATGCACACTGCACACTATAACTAAACAATCGGGTAAAGATTCGCATGAACCATGTGCAAACGAGTGTGATACTGTAGCCGCAAACAATTCAGTCAAGTCCTCAGTTCAAAATAGTGCTTTGAATTCAAGCCAGATTATCCAAAAATCTGTATCTGAAACACCTCATTTTATTAAATTGTTCTACAGGTAATTAAAAAACCTGTTCATAACTGTGAGTTTTAATGTAGAGATTTGAAATTACAGAATTTCTAAAAGCAAAATAATGGATTTGCAGAATTTTGAAAAAAAAAACAGAATTTTGGATTTACAGAATTTTGAAATACAGAATATTAGAAAAGCAGAATAATGGAATACAGAATTATGTTCATACAGAATTTTTTCTTCAGATACAGAATTTTGTTCATACAGAATTTTAGAATACAGAATAACGACCGAACGGGTCGTTTCAGATCGCTGAAACCAAATCCGAAGTCCATTTTGCCCAATCACGTCACGTTTTCAGGATAACCCCAACAAATGTCACAGCTACACAAAAAAAAGTTGTTTGTTCTGGGAATGCAACTATGTTAATAATATGTTTTTGCGGTCACTGAAAACGATGCCGAAGTCCGTTTCACTCGATCACGTCAGGTTTTCTAGATAACCTCAGAAAGTGTTCACAGTTACCTCGAAACGAGGAATTTTGACTTTTTTCTACGAAATCATGTAAAAATTAACTAAGCTAATTTAAAAAATAAATCATATAAACATCTTTTTCCCCATAACGTGGGAAAAGAATTAGTATAAATATTCTTCACCACAAGAAATCTGTGAAATCTATTTATGGATAAGTTGTTCGGGGCCTTAAATTTTCTTGTTGCCGGCAAAAAATATGCCGAGGATGAGCTAATTTTCGATTGTATGTGTATTTCATGTTGTAGTTTTACTCACAGTTGCCACCCTACGAACAATATTTTGAAAAAAAAAACCACAAATTCCAGAACAAAACTTTTAAAGCAAAATTCTTTATATATTTTTTATTTGATTATGTTTCGGCTTAAAAAAAACATTCAAAACATAAATATTTTACTATAAAATATCAGTTATTTGTTTAAACGTTCATTTTAATGTTGATTTCTTGCAAATTACGTATTTATCTTTCATTACAACAAATTTTTTCAAAGAGTTTTCTTTTTTAATAAAAAAAAAACAATAAACTATGGGTATTCAAAATAATTAACATATGAAATTTTATCAACCCATTTACCTAACCTATGTATGTACCAAATATAGCAGACTTCTAATAGAACGGCAACCGTGGTTCTACTTCAAAAATATTGCATAAGCACATTGCACACACTTACATGTTCAAACATGCCTTACCACATTGCAAACATTTCGTGTAGGTATATCGCGTTAGAATTAAAATGGCGGTCGCGTCGGTTTCAACAACGAACGTGGGTTGCCCAACCAAGAAAAAACCACGTTCGTGATCACTGAATGCATTAAGGCCGCGTTTAGACTTCATTAAATCAAAAATTTATTCTTTTCCGAAGAAAAGGAAAAAATAGGAAATGATGTATATTATTTTGGACTTATAAATGTATCGTTCGTATGATAGTATTGTAACTAAATTTAACTACATACATACATTATTATTGAAGTATAATATTTGATACTGGCAAAACGCGATAAGTTTCAATTACACAGCCACACAAAAAAGTTGTGACCTGGTGGTGCGACTAAGTTAATATAACGTTTTTCGGATCGCGGAAACCGAATCCGAAGTTCATTTTGCCCAATCACGTCACGTTTTCAGGATAACCCTAAAAAATGTCACAGCTACACAAAAAAGTATGTTTGTTCTGGGAATGCAACTATGTTAATAATATGTTTTTTCGGTCACCGAAAACGATGCCGAAGTCCGTTTCACTCGATCACGTCAGGTTTTCTAGATAACCTCAGAAAGTGTTCACAGTTACCTCAAAACGAACATGTTTTTTGAGTTTAACTTGAAAACCTGACGTGATAGGAGAAAGGTTTCAGCAACCCGAAAACATATAATTAACATAGTGGCACTCTCTGGTCAGAACTTTTGTTTTGTGTTACTGTTTTATTATTATATTGTATGTAACGTGTAAGTGTTTGATTAATAATTTGTATGTAACAACGATTTACAATGTTTATTGGTTGATTGCACCACGGATCCTTGGTTGATTCACGAACGTTTGTCATTTTCACAATATTTTTTTATCTATTTTATATTTGTTATGTGCTTAAGATGAACCATTCGTATATAACAAAGCTTTTACAACGTTTATTGGTTGATTTCACCAAGAAACCTTGGTTGTTGGATCACGAACGTGATAATTTTTTAATGATCACTTTTTACCATGTTTGTGATTTATCAACAATGCAATCAACAAAGCACCTTGGTGAAATCAACAAACGTTCGTGATCAGTTTTTTCAAGTTTTGGGTATTTTTTGCCAACAATCCTCCATTCGTTGAATCAACAATGACGCCTTTGTTGATATCACCACAAAGCTTGGTTGATATCACTATTTTTTGGAATTCGTTGGCCAACAATGAAAGATTGTTGATTCAACCAACGTTTTTTTTTTCGGTGTACAGTTTTCTGGTTTGAAAGAATTCTTTAAGAGTGTGGACATCTTTTTTCTTACACTGAGCTTGTATTCTACTTTAAATTGTGGCGCAGGTCTCTGGTTTGTATGGAATCCATTACCATTTTGTGCACTTTACCCGGGATATAATACCTTCTGATTCGCTGTATCGACAAAAAGATATTTTATATATCTTAACTAAAACAAAGAAATTAACTTCATGTAGTAGTAAAAAGATCATTTCTTGTACTCAAAAGAAGTAAAATATAAACTGTCCAAACCAAGTGTTATATATTGTTTTTGTTTTGTTGGTAAGACGTGCTTAGAAAGCAGATGGGAAATTTCGCCCAAACTTGTCTACGATTTTGCTGCTTTGTCTACTCTTTTCAATTCAAGAATATCAAATTTTGAAACTGCCAGGGAGAGAAAATATGAAATAACTTCTTCATTCAAGGATATTTTTATTTATGATATGTATATTAAAATATCAGAGTTCACCATTTCTTCTGCAACAAAGGAGAGAAAGAAATGAAACGATCATAATGTTAATTTTAAGAAAAATCCTTGGCAAAGGATATTATAGTGATATATATATATACATATAATGTATATATATATATATACACAAGAAAAATGCAATGTAAATTTGTACAACATGTTATTTATCACTTAAAAATGATAAATGATAACTAATGGATATACGTCAGGAAGTCTTACGAAATTCCCATTGGTGTTGCCCTCTATTTTTTTAAATCATAAATAATTCATCTTATGATGTAAGCAATTTTCCATACACCGTCGAGAATTATAGACGCAAAATGTCTCGGATGTGTTTAAAAAAAACTTGCCAAAAGCTTCACATATATCTATTTAGCTGGTAAACAAAACACACGTTGAGTTGAGATATGAGTAGTTTGCTGTTGTTTATTCGTCAAAATTGAACTTCTATGTTTCATCTTGTTTAGAAGTATAGCTAAGTTATGCTGCTTATGATAGTAGTATACATGGTGGGAAATTTTATGGTTTATTACGACAAACACCAGACTTTGTAGATTCCCTTGAGAGCAGTTGAACTTTCCTTCTTATTTATGTTCCTCATGATATCTATATAGAACTGAAGGTAATCAGCATTCATTGCTGACCACAGTCTTAAAATGACTGCCCTCAAATATTACCAACTGTGAGCTGTGACATTTTTCTTAAAATGATTCTATTAAAAAGATTTCTTATCACTTGACTTTCGTTTGAAAAAAACTTACATATGTTGTTATTTTGACAGGTCACACACGCGAAAAGATATCCAATATTGATAAATCTAAAGTACCTATATAACCTTTAAAATAGATTTCCGGTTCTATACACTGGTAACTTGGCGTGCTGCTTTCGGCCTTCAATACGTGTGACTGACAAAGCGAACTGAATAACATTGTAACAGGTGATATACAAAAATTTAATCGTTCTAAGGCTAAGGGAATCACTTTGAAGTTTAAGGAGTGAGTATTCGTATTGCAAATATTTTGTAGCTTGCCTGATTTGTCAAGATACTTCAAAGATGCTGTGCAAATTTTATTTCCGCAGAAAGATAAACATTATTTCAGAACCCGTTCTCATTAACGAATAACGATTGTTAAAAAAACACTCAAATCAACCCTGAAAATTTAACAAGAGTTAGAAATATTTATTGAAAGACAAATAATAGAGTAATTTATGACATTTATCCAGTATGGAAACAGGAAGCAAAAACACGCTTGGAGGAATGTTGTCATTATTTGTCTTTTCCGACCAAATCCAAAGTATGCCCCTTCTAATATACCAATTGGACATCGCAAGATTGCATCCGATTGATAATCCTGGACAATTGGTTCTTTGTGTTTGGCGTTCTCCACTCATGATATATAGAGGAATTCAACACAACAACTTCGATTCTGGGCCGCTGGGTTCTGAGCGATGGAAATGGTACCTAAATCATAGTTGCCTATTGTTTCCAGCCGCAGGTTATTTTTTTTTTTCTTTTTTTGTGATATTCTATTTTAAGTCGATTCGTGTGTCACCCGGGCAGAAAGGTAACGTGCGTGCACTCGTTTGTGCTGTGACTGTGATTCGCATTTCCTTAACACATCTCACAAAAACAGCCCACGGCTGGCATTTCGGGACACGTGATAGTCTGTCTGCGTTACGTGGCCTATAAATCACGTCAGGAGTTAACCAGTGAACCGACAGCAACATGAAAATTATAAAAGAAATACTTGCCTACCAACAGCGTTTTGTGACCCTGGTTTGAGTTCAAATAAAGGAAACAACTTTTCCTCTCTAGGTTTTGGCTAATCAAAGCGGTTGGAAGGGAAAATAGCTCTTTTATTTTTATCTCTTTTGCGTTGGTGTTCTTCGACCAATTTTACAATTTTAGTATTTCTTTTTCTTAGAACAATGAATGAGCAAAGATGTGGTTTCATATGAAAAAAAGCACGATTTTCGGAATTATTGTCATCCACTCCTTACTATAGGTTAATCATCGATAAAACGATGATTTACTATAAGGTTTTAATTCAAACCACCTTTGATATGGGTTTTAAGCACCCAATTAAGCCGGGCGCCAGCTAATATAAGGACTATTGCATTATCATTATATGTAGGTCTATATTGTATCCTGTACAACATACATCTCATTTTAATGACGCGTTTTTTTAACTTATTTCCATTGTCTCGGACCGGAAGTACTCCGACGTTAATACGATGGTAATGGTAGAATGATGTGAAATTGGACTATTCCTAAATCTCATGTAAAGATTTTTATCTGCTATGGTCTGTTAATAGCCAACCTTTTTGAATCATTCAAAAAAGGATGTTTCAATTTACCGAATGTTCATGTATTTTCCTTTGTCTGAGCACATAAAGAATACCGTTCGATGGATTAGGGCTATAACATCTTATTGGGTAGTTATTCTGTTATGTGGGCGTAACCGTTAGGGTTATGTTTAAGTCCAAACGCATGGACATGGTCATGGACACATCTAGAAACGATTTTAACTGCGTTCCTTTGTTCAATGCTAAGTGATTGAGCTTATTATAATGTGTTTACAGAAATCTGAATCCATTAAGTACGAACCTTACCTATCCATTGGAAAGAACGGAACACCATCAAAAAATGTATCTACCGCTAGCAAAAAGGAGAAAGGATTTACATTTTGATGTTTCAATTATAATTACACTTAAGTATACCAAACAAATAATAATAATTTTTTTAATGGCAGCTCCTTTCTTTTGAATGGAAGGCCGCAGCAATGATGATTGTTTGCTGGTTGGAAAAGAAATATGAGTACGAGTATTTAGTTTCATAACTTTCTTTCTTTCTGTTGGAATTTAATAATTATGTCCCAAGAAACATCCTTAAGAATTGTTTCTTTCATTGAAAACCAAAATGGAATGAGAAAAAAACAACAAGACCAAAAATCCTATAAAGTTGCTTTAATGGAAGTATGCGCACCAGCGCACCAGCGGAAGCATTTACTCAGTAGTCAAAAGTATTTCATTCAATTATTATATCGTCACAAAGAGTTGGCTCCATTTTTTTCGAAGAAAAGAAGATCCTTCCATTAAAAATTATATTTTTGTTGGTAAAGTAGTGGCTGCCACCATGTCTCAAGCTTCACTACATAACCCACCAACCCACCCACTGACTGGGCTAATTCATTGCGTGTTCCTTTGCAACCAATGGAATGGCAGATGTGATGAAAAATTAAAATTTTCCTTTGTGCGCTGCGCTGTCGTACCACCTTCTAAATGCCATGTCTACATATGATACACTTTTTCCTGTAAATGTACAAACGTGGCTATATACCCATGTATCTTTATTTTAAAAGCTCTCATGCTCATTGCTCTCATGCCACAATCATGTGAAATGCGAATGGTGTTCATAATAATATGAGTCTCAGTGTGTAAACGTATCATTTAACAAGTAAGTTAAAGGAATGTTAAGTAGAGCTTAATTTATGCTTGTGAGATTCTTGGGACGAGTATGGGTATCATTGGAAGTGGTATTTATGTTATAATTTCTTTTGATGAGCTAGTAGAGTAAATATATCCTTGAGAATACAAGATAGGTTGATGGAAGCATTAACTGCTTTCGGATTTAATAAATACAAAAATAGAATTCTTTCCTTTTTCTTCGTTATCTATAACTCCGGCCTCGATGATGGTTTTGTTGCAATTCAAGGAAATGGAATAATAAACAGGAAAGAGCATCTTGAGCAATTTCACGAAATAATCGCTGTTGAATCAATTGAAAGAAAGCAAAACGCCAGACTAGTTTTTTTTAATACCCTTTGATCGATCATCCCTTACATACTTTCCAGAAATGTCTTGAGAACTCTTAAACAAAAATTGTGCTTAACTTTATTCCTCTTCAAGGAAATTATATTCTAATACATAAGTCTCATTCTTTATGAGTTTTTTTTCTGCAAATCCAATTGCAATTTTTTTATCAAATATTATCAACCAGCATGACAAATCCTCTGTAATTTCCGCACATTCCACGAAAAAGTATACCAACGTGTCTTTACTTTCATCGCCCACTCAACTATTTTACTATAGTCAAGTTTCCTTGATTCAAATTGTGCAGAGTACTTCACTTTTCACTATACAAAGTCAACAACAACGTTACTATAGTGACTATAGTAACGTTGTTGTTGACTTGTGTCCTTAGTATTAGTACCCTGTTTTCTTCACTGACAACAAGTACAATTCTACAATGAAGTGGTGAAAGCACAAATATTCTTTTTTCTATGACGTGTGCTACAAGGACCTAAAGACATATATGTCTCTTTCCGTTTCTGGGGAATAATATTTCACTATATATCTATTTTCGATGGGATCTAGATTGTATTTCTTTCTTTGTCCCTATACCAGTTTTATCTGAAAGTAAGATTTAAAAACATTGAAGTTGAAAAGTAAGGCTAGCCTCGAGGTAAATAAAGATTGTTACTCTCTCCAAATTTTCAAGACGCGGAGAAAATGCTCATTTAGGGGTCTTAGCTATTTAATACTTAATTGTTTCTAACGATATATGAACATTATATATACAAACGAAATTAAAAATTTAGCTTGTGAACTAACAAGGATTAAAAATCTGATAAATTTTGGTAAGCGAATTTTCCAGTATACCTACCTACTTAATTAGTTTTTTTTTTTCAAGCTTGAGACGTTGCAATATTAATTTATTGGCGTTTCTTCATTTCATGCGATTCATATGTATTTTATATATGTCAAATTGTCTCAAAGCTAGGGTCCAATTAAAAGTCCGGATAATCATGTTTATCCCCAATTATTCATGTATCGAATAAAACTCTAATTGTCACGCAATCATAAAATTTGTAGTTAGAACTCCATTTATTAAACATCTTGTTACCGTGTTAAATTTTCTTGGGAAAGTTTCTGTCTGCACCATGTTTGTGTATTTATGTGTATTTCTTCATGTGAACTTCTTGGTGAAAAAAAATGTACACGACTGGGTCGTACGAACTTGCTCCTGCATGCTAAAACTAAATATTTATGATTACTTAAATTGCAAAAAGTAGTGTTAAAATAAGAGATATACTATAAGCAATTCTGATTACACTCTTACTTGCAGCTTACACTTAACTCGCAAAAAAAAACTCAATATATAAATATAATTACAATATATTCGAGAAATTAAAATTTGAAAATGTACCTCGTTAATACATTTCATTCCATAAATTTATAAGCCAAACAAATTCAAACCTTATTCTTGATTTATTGAATTTTTTTTTTTGAAAATCATCGGAGCCGTTTTTTTTTTTAATTAATTATTTATATATAAAATTTTTCAAAAATATCTTAAAATTAATTTGGGTATGCAGTTTTTAAGACCATGTAAATATACATATTACACTCTAATTTGGATTTTTAAAATTGATCCGTTTTTGAGATACAGAATTTTGAAAAAAAAAGTTAAAAATATTTTTTAAAAATCCAAAAAAAAATTTGAAATTTTTTTGAAAACAAAATATTATTTGAACAATATATACGTACTTTCGAAAAAAAACTCACGCTGATCGGACTCTCAGTTTTCGAGAAAATCTAATAACAAAAAAACGGTTCTATGGGAGGTACCGTTTTGGAGCAATACAAATTTTTTTTTACATAGAATACATGAACGTTTAAAAAAATTCAACTCGAGGAAGTTTTAAAAAAAATCGTAGGAGCCGTTTTGGATAAAATTTAAAGTTTTGGTTTTTGGCCAAAAAATCGTATGGTGGCTACCTTAAATTTTGATCTTAATACAAAAATAAAAAAAATTGGCATATGATGACCTCTAATTTTCAAAATTGGGGTCAATCGGACCAGTAGTTAAGGCTGTAGATGCCTTTTTCGACTTCTCTATCATCGTAATGTCATATATCTCATCCTCATCTCAAAATTTTTTTTTACGAATTCAATATTTGCCAATTAAAAACACTTCACTCTAGCTTATATGACAGTCATCAATCAATGCCTTATTTCTGTGGTTAACTGCTCATTCTTTCGTCTTCTATTCCATCCACAACTGCGCGGTGGTTGGCGGTTGCTCCAACCCAACATCACCTTCGTGCAGGTACCTTACAATACAAAGGTATAAATGGGAAAATACCAGAGGGATGCTATAATCTTTTCGTGTTTTGTTATGGGTGTTTAGCTTCGAAATAGAAACGCAATTAAGAATTCAATTAAGAAAGTCAGACGTGATGTGCGTTATGCAGTGGCGTTGGCAGGAAGAAATTTCAATCTCTCTTCTCTACCGAAGGAAAAATGAGCAAGACTGCGCATAAATAGATGGTGTAATTTCTTCGATGATGATCGTTCTGCACTTTCGTATTCTTCTGTATAAATTGATGATAATTTTAATTCGCTTAAGATATAAACATTTTGTGTACCAATTATGCATGGCTGTACGTTGTATGTTGGTACATCGTTCATAGTTTTCTTATATTGATATTTACTTGAATTAACAAATATGTTTCCTTCTAATGTCCTGACTTTTTCATTTCTCACAAAAAAGAATACAACAAAGCACCTTTTTGATATAAATTATATCTAGAGATGCCAAAGTTGTTTGCCCTTTGATTTATGTAATACGCATCCGCCAAAAGAAATATCGGTCTTCTTTTTGTCTTTGGGCATTTCAAATTATGTATATTGACAACACAAAATTAATGGACAGTTAAAAAAATGCCGGAATAAAAATGACATAAATAAATTTCAGAATAAGATACTTCCACATATTGAAAAACTCCTTGTCTCTTTCCATGATCAGAAAAAAAGACTTCTTGAAAGGTACAATTTTCGGGTCATTTTTTATTTCACACACAATATCTATCTTCATTGATATCTTGAGCACATTTCCAAATCTATAAAATTAATTTCTTCTTAATGCAGATATTATATTTAGTGAGTATGTGTTGAAGTTAAGTTATGTGTCTTTTTCAGTGTGTAAAGTTATATGGTTCTCGACTTTAAGTTCAACCTTCATTTGCTAAACAATTTCAACCTTAGGTAAGAAAATAGTAAAGGCACATCTTCATATGAATCTTTGTCTGTGAGGATACTTAAAAGACAGAAGGAAACTTTGTCTGGTTTTCTCTTAATATACACAGACGGTCTTTGTGTGTATGATAGATTATTGATCCCCAGGGAAGAATGAAGATTGCTTTCGTGTTAAGAAAACAGACTGAGAAATCCTTGAGGGCGTTGATACCATTTATTTTGTTTATTAAACCTTAGTTTATCCTAAATACTACATATACATAGTTGCTGACCATTGTTAAAACTCAAAACAATAGGTATTTGGACAAAAATCCTTTCGTTTAAGAAGAACAGCAAGGCTAAGAGCCTTAAAAAAAATTAAGGTTGATTGAAAGAACGCCCAATCGTATATGTTAAGCAAATTTGTGACAGTCTTATTTCACCATCTATAGAAGACATTTTTTTTTTTTTTTAATGTAAAACAATTTATTTAAGGAAAGCATATTTTATGTCATAAAAATATATTTATATTATTTTCTCAAGACTTTAAGCCAATCAAGAAGCAATCAACCCCAACAAATACCCACAAACAAAACTAAAAAATTTTCGGAACCATGTCTCCCCATCAGTCAGGAGTGTATCCTAGACAAAAAAAAGACCATTAAAACAACTTTGAATTGGAAAACATTTCAAGTTTATGTAATTTTTCGGCGATTTATCTCAAACACAAAACATCGATCCGCCATTATGGACTTTTCGCATTCTAAGGACGAAAATTAAAAATAACTAATTTAGTTACTCTGCTTTGATGTCAGTTTTGAATTCGATTTATTGGATAATACCGGTGGTTGTAGGGAAAACGCGATTGTGAACAATTGTCCAGCAATCATCAATAAAAACATTTCTGGAATCTATCAACATTAGCAACTCTATGACGATGACGTGGCTATGGATTTATGGTTTTCGTTTTCGGTTCACCTCAATTTATTACATAGCTTAGCCCCCAAATACCTACAACTATTAAAGTGACGATGAAGTTGGAACTGTTTTTGTGTGTTGTTCTGAAATAGATTTCCATTTTATTAGAAATCTTTCATGCCAATTCAAATTAAATGTTATTAGTTGTTGTTAGAGTTGCTTGCAATAAAATAACCAAACTTTAGTGGGAAAATAACAGAGCTTTTCTGTTTATTTTGAGTCAATTTTTGGCAAATTTGTTTAAGTTTTGAATGAAGGAACACGCCATTGGTATGATGAATGGGAAGAAAGAATTTTGCTTACAGTAAACAATTCTTATGTATTAAATAAAGAAAGATAACTGAACTGCTGAAGCTACTATGTTACTATTCAAATTATTTTGTACACTATACCGAATGAACCTAGCATACTAGCTCTTACATATTATTTTTTTCTATTTGATGCGTGAAAAATGTTTTTGACTATAACCTCTTCGTTTTATACAGTAGCTAAGTGGGGGAGAAAATGGAAAGCAATTTAATCTACGGTATTAAATTCCACGGAAATGCTAATTTTAATTGAAAAAAAGGAGATGCAAGATAAGGATATCATGGTCCTTAGAGTTGGAGTTAGTTTGCAAGTGTATAATTCAACCTTAATCTCAGTCATACTTTGTGTACGAAAAAATCGGTTTCCATCAGCTAAAATATCTCCCAAAAAGAGGATAAGACCACTGCACTATCCAATTTAATGGTGGAGGACCGTTATGATATTATTAAATGTTTCATTCTGATGTTCATATCGATTTCATTTAAAATCAAAAAACTTGATGTGAACAAATACAAAATTAAGCGAACCAAAAACATACGTTTTATGAATTCCGTTCGCGACAGCAATTTAAATTGTTTAAGATCCAACTAGCAGGAGAGAAAACGTCTCCTTTCAGCCTATAGGTAGGTTATAACTACATTCTATTTTTTCCTACTTATAATGTTCAAATTGAAATACGAACAAGAAAATTCTGCTTTTACCTGTTGATAGAGATTAAGCTTCTAATTCAGTTATAGAAAAGTTGAAGTCTTTCATGTAATTAAGTATGAAGGGCTTTTTGCTTCTAATTATTCCAGCGGTTGAGGATTTCAAATTGCAGATAGCGAAAACGAAAACGAAAAGAGGAAAGCAAATTATTGAACCCTGTAATTTAGTAAGGCAGGCGCCAGGCAAAGTTGTCAACTGTATTTACATCTCCTTTAAAAAGTTGTGTTATTTCCTTTTTTGTTCGAAAATCCTTTTGATAACAAGTAGCTTAGTGCACATACCACTGTTGAATGAAAGGTTTTCCGTTTTCGGTTTATTCCACAAGTTTTCTTTTGAAGTTATTACAGTTTTAGCAGAATATTTTTTATTTCTTTTTTGAGTACCAGTAAAAATTAAATCACAAAAATCATTATATTGCATTAATTGTTTGTGTTCTTTCTTTTTCAAAAAACTTGAAAAGGCAAATGCAAATAGAAAGCAAAAGAGTTTCTTTTATAAGATAAGGATAAATAATACAAATGGTTTCAAGTCTTAAAGCACTGCCATTGCCCTTTTCAAAGACATTTACATAACTTATTGCCATAAGGGCTGGAATGAGTTTTGTTTTTTCCAAGAAAGTTGAATATACATAGAATTGTTGGAGCTACTTGATGGCAAACGTAAAAGCCTCTTATTTTAAGTATTTTGGCCCTCAATAGGACTGTATAGCTTATGTTATAACTTATAATACTTCAAACTCCTTTGGCGTTTTTATTTGTGTACGCTTCTTTGTATTGAAGAAGATTTAGATACATCTTTGCGCATATGAACGTATAAATGGAATTGAGATTTGAGGTCTTGAAATTAGCAATTGCCTTCTTGCAATAATAGTAATTTTTCTTTCTTATAGACAAAGAAAAAAATTGTACTTAATAATAATATACCACCTGCTCCAAAAAAAGGCCTAAGTGTCTAATGCTTTCCCACAACTGCTTGAGTTTATGGTCATAGAGGGGACCTATAATAATGTCGGCTGAGTTGAGAAACACTTAACCTTTACATAATCAAAATCCTAAATGTTATCAACTATCAAATCATTCACTTTTTTTTTGATTTTCCTAGTTTTCCAAGTTTTCCAGCAACAATTTTCTATTTTTCTATTTGAAAACGAATACTCTTAAAAAATTAGTTCATTTTACGAATACTTCGTACTATTTACTCCTTATTCGTAAAACCGACAAAAGCTTCTATATTATTCTACCAATACTTCGTACTATTTACACTCTTTTCGTAAATTGACCAAAACCATTTGTTTATGTTACTATTACTTCCTATTCGTTAAACCAGCGAAAGCATTAGTTCATTCTACTAATACTTTTATATACAGAGCTGCAAAATAGTTGCTTCGTGTGCGGAGGGCCTTAAAAAGTTTTGAAGAGTACTTGCTTCATTTGATACTGAATGTCGAAGAAAATACAAATGAAGCATAGTTCTACACAAGCATATCTATATATAGGTATATTAAGTTATTACTACAAACCAAATTCAAATCCAGCAAGTTTTTCATCCATTTCTGTATTATCTGCATAACAAATAGAAAGTGTGTCCCCGGTGGGCTCAACTACAAATCAAGTGACAATATTCGGAAATGAAAGACTTCATTCTTGATCTATCAGATGGCGAAATGGCGTGCATAAGACTTAGAGCTTACATAACGGTAACGTGTCAAGTCAAAGTGTTGTATTTTCAATCCCTTAGGAATGTTTGTATGTTCGTATCGACACACTGATTGAACGTCGATTCTGTTTAAATACTTATTAAGTTTTGACACAAATTGAATCCTTGTTGTTACATCCCAAAGGACAATGTTACTATAGCAAACACACTGCTGAGATTGAGCATTTAACCTCTTCTACGGTAATGGTAGGGTTTGATTGGGGTTATGTTATTTATGTTTCTTGATTTGCATGGATATGGGCTATGTTGCAAATACTGCAAAGTACAGGACTACGCAAATCAATATAAATTTAAATATCAAGATATCCTGGATCCTTATAAATATTTAGTTTAGTAGGTACTTTAAGACCAGCCAGGCTTTTAAAATGTTAACACATGCCCAACGCCGTTACTTAAATATATAAGTGTATATTAAATGTGTTAGTATTGAACATATTTAACGGTTCTCCTTATAACTTTTCTAGTAGTTTTTGGGATATTCTTAATTGCATGAGGCTTGCCGGTACATTAGTACACAAATTTATTTATTAAAATAAGATTACATTCAAAAAAAAAAAAAAAAAAATATGTATACACATTAATAATTTACCAAATGTGGAGAATTGCATGCTTATTATAAAAATGTTGTTTTTCACCTAAAAGTGAAGTTCACTTAATGTTCTTTCTGCACCTCCGGATACAAAAACAAATCTTTTCAAATCAAAGTCTATTTTTTCTAAACTCATTTCATATGAAAAATGTGATGTTAAGAATCTTATTGCTTCGAAGCCCGAGACGGAAGTTGCGAACAGAAGAAAAGCATTATCTTCATGCATCATCGGCTATGTGACGGCTTGTTATGATCAATAATGTTATTCGCATATTAATACATTTTATCCTTGATGTTTGGTAAAGTGTTTACCTTTTAGTTTTAAGAACAAGTAGCTATCAACGCCCCAAATGTAAGCCTTTACCATATTTGGCAGGCACATTGTCTTTATTTCACAGGTCATTTACAGCCTGAGATGGGTGAAATGTAAAAATGTTTCCATCATAAAAATGCCATTACATAAAAGCGTACGTGTTTGATGCCGAACATCGTTATATTCAGTCCCTAAAATACAATACAGGACGGTGTATAATGGTTCTATGTTGCTGTTGCCGGTGTTTGAACTAAGAATTTAGATGTTCTGTTTATGAAAATGTCTTCAAAATATCAGTTTGATCTTTTGACTAAAGCCCATTATCGTTGTTTAGTTATGTCGATAAAATACGAGAGTAAAATATTCCCAGGTTTATTATGTGAAAAAGGCTTGAGCTTTAGGAAGGCTCACACACATGCTTAAATGAGAAAAAATGGTTTACCTTTTCCGTAAATAGAATGCGGTTACAATGATAAATTGATGAGTATATAAAAGCCATTTTCTCTACCACTGCACGCAAATTCCATCAAACACTTGAGATTTTGCCTGGCTTAGGACAAAATGTACACCTCTAATGCATTGTCATATATCTAGGATATACGGATAATTGAAACACAATAAAGTACAAGCGAGAATTTATAGTGTAATTCAATTTGAAATCTTGTATAGATATGTATCTATACTTAGTACATTTTTCTCATTAAATTGAACTTGGCATTCAATTTTTGTGTCCCCGATATTAACCATAAATTAAATGTTAACTGAAAAATAAACGTTAAATATATACATCACATCTAACAAAGGCGTTACAAGAAAAACTTGTCATAAGGTTTTCTTCGTTGACAGAATCGCATTCCACTTTTTCATTGGAGTCGACAAACAAAGAACTTGCTTCATTTTTAACGAGACAACAACGTTCCCTTCGTCAAGCATTAAATTTCCGAGTTTCTGAAGTACCAAAGTTGTCAAACGTCATTTGTGTTCAACAGTATTTGTTCATCCTAAACTGAATTCAGATTTTATCAGCTCCTCTCATTATCATTTCGGAAAATGGCTTCAAAGACTTTTAATCTGTTTTGATGTTATGAAATAAGCCTTAACGGGATTTCTATAGGCAAGATTAAATGCATTTCCTTAGCTGGTTTCAGCGATAATACCTGTAGCTGTAGGCACTAATTTAGAATCATTAATGTGATTGAAAACCTAAACCATTCCATTATCCTAGATTCAAACAAAATATAAACCCAATATGATCTAAACGAGGCAAGGGGGAATAGTTTTCATGGCGTTTTCCTTAAGACAGTTTAGTTCATGTGGTGGTTGCAATAAACTCTAAAAAATACTTATTTCAATTTAATTTCAAGAATGCCACAGAACAAAATCGTGAAATTTCTTCGAAAAATTGGAAGCCTAATAAATGTTTCTTAATTATTTATGTGAGTTTAATATACAATCTTAAATTGATAATGACATTCAGTGTTTTCATATGGGCTTATAAAGAATTGATAAGGCCGGTTTAAGTATAAATATTTTTTTTCTGAGGTGTCCGGTCATGAAATCGTCTACAAATTTTCAAAGAGAAATAAAAAGACATTCAGCCAAAATTCCAATCCCAAGTGAATAAATTTAACAATTTAATTTTACGCTTAAAAAAACATTACATTTTTGGTAATTATAGTGGAGTATTCAATCAGTTGATGCACATTCTCATTTTACACTAACGAATGCATTCACAAGCCATTATAATTATTTCAAACCAGTGCTCTAACAAAAGCAGACGCCATTATGTTAATGAGTTTTTTTTTATTTTAAATTTTCGCTCACATTGCTGGCGCCAAAATTCGTGGTAGTCTTTGTAACAAAGCGGTGTCAAATATTCACACAAAAATTAAAAGCAATTTTCAATGGTTCGTGCTTTCATGCTTTGTTAATTATATTACAATGCGTACCTAATGTTGGTACATACCTTATCTATAATATACCTGCACATGTGCGTGGAACTCCTTTCATGTCTGCATACAATACCCCAGTAAACATTTTCATTCAGAAAAAAAATCATAGTTAAATAAAAAAAAAATGAAGAACCTGAATCTAGTATTCAGTTATCAACACATTTTGCTTAAATGGTTGGCTGAACATATTCACTTAATTTGCATAATGTAGTATTCTTATTTTCCGGGTTATAACTTACATACGAATAAAATTGTGAAAATTTCCCTACATTCCGGTTACGGTCAAAATTCTGTATGAGCCAAAATTCGGATTCCAAAATTTTGTTTCATTCTTTCTTTTAAGTCTGTTAATTCAAAATTCTGTGAGTACAAAACTCTGTAATTCTGTAAATGATAAAAGAAAAATTGTTTTGATAATGAAAAAAAGTGCCCACATTTGGTAAGCCATGTTTTTCTTTTATCATTTATAGAATTTTGGAGGACAGATTTTTTATGTTTTTGTTTTTAGAACTTTGTAGAAGTATAAGTGGACCTCTCCCCAACTAATTTGCATATATGTTTGACATAAACCTTAATAACACTTTTTGTGCTCGATAGCCAAAGTTTAGTAAGTTAATCGTGATATAAAGTGAAGTCAGAAAAATGGCCAATATTAAATTTTTAAAATCCAAAAATACTGTTTCTTATTTTGCAAATTGAGTAAAAATTGTTCAACAGGTAATCAAAAAAACTTTTGATAACTGTGAGTTTAAATGTTGAGATTCGGAATTACAGAACTTCTAAAAGCAGAAAAGTGGATCTGCAGAATTAAAAAAAAAAAAAACACAGAATAACAGAAAATCAGAATAATGGAATACGGAATTATGTTCAAACAGAATTTTTAATTCAAATACACAATTTTGGTCACACAGAATAACGACCCGTTCCCTGCCAAATAACCACCTACACTCAATTGTCTTCAGTATTATCCAAGCATTTTATTGCTTTAAGCAAAATATTTGCATATTTTCTTAGAAAATGATGTGTCCTACAAAATGTTGAATGTTAATGATTCATGTAGGAGTTGGTCGGAATATGGCACAGACCGAATTCATTTCAACTACAATGCGTGTCTGCTTGATGGATGCAAAACTGTGCATCTTACAAACAAAATATGACTAAAATAGCCATATATACATTTGTAATATTCGACCTTAACATACATTCCAGCATTAAGAATAAATTCCAACAAGAATTGTGCTAGCATCGTAATTAATGAATAATTCGTTGAAAATTACAAAATATATGTTTAAGGACATGTCATAACCAATAAGCTTGCTTATAGTAAAAGTTGTTTTTAAAGAAAAAATTTTCTTTTAAATGTCAGTGAGTCACCGATCGGCCTGAAACAAATCACATTGCAATCGTCAAAACTACAAAAAACTTTTCAATAAAAAAGCTTAACAATAAAATATTCCATCCATCCCAACACAACTTACTTCAAATTAGCAGAACATCTGTCGATGGGTCAAGGATATGATTTTTTACACAAACATTAGCTATACTTTAAAAGAAAAACATTTCAACAACAACCAAGTAAAGTAATTTCCTATTGATTGGTTCTCACAATAATAAATAAAATTTGAAATCAATTACAAATTTTGCATAGCAACGACATCAGAGTTGGAAGCAAAAACACTTCGTTCAACAAATTAAAAAAGTTTGACGATTTTGTTCGTTTTTTCAGGAAACCAAAACAGTTTTTTTTTTGTACTCCACCCTAGTAGTCGTTCTTTCACCAGCAGAAGTTTATTTTACGAAAAAAAAAACAACACGAAAAAAGACCTACCCACCTTATCATGCCGATAAAAAAATTAAAAAGTTTCCTCAGTTCACAACCCACTAGCAGAGCACCAGGGGCGGATCCAGAGACTCTTGTTAGGGGGGGCGACGCTAAAAATGTTGGTTTAATAGGCAAAGGAAAAGAGGTCTTTAAAAGAACAATTAATTGTACAGGGTATTGAAAGGTACAACGAGTACAATTTTATAGTCTGAATTTAGCGCTAAGCCAACTAGTCGATCTTCTGCCATGCTTGATCGCAGCCAAATTTGAGTTCTCCCGAGAGTAGAAAAATTTCACTCAAACAAAAATTTGGAGAGCACGCGCGATTTCCATCTTGGAGGAACTACCCAAGAACATATATACAAAGTTCCAAAGAACAGTCATTCTTTTCCAAATCCCATTTTATTTTCCACGTTTTAAATTCGGATGCTATTAATATCTCTTTTGGTAGTATCCGTCGCTTAGTGGCATATGCCAGTCACGTCAAAATATCTGAGTGAGAAATCGAATCCAAAATAATTTCATCTCAAAGATCAGAGAAAAAAATCTCAGTTCTCAGCTGAGATTTTTTGTTCCACTTATAAAATCTATGAGACCTATAAGATCTCAGTGAGATAGTGTTAGGTGGAACTGGCGTTATAAATTGAAGTTGATTTTATTAAAGGTATTATGTAAGCAAAATTTTGACATTTTTAATTTTCCAGAGGAAGTTATTGTAATTTTGTGAATCTACAATTTTTGCATTAAACCATTTTATCATCATGTTAGCGTGTGTATATGATTATTGGCGTTACGTTTTTTTTTTGCGATTATCTCGCTAACTACTCATAGTATTGAGATGAAATTGGACTCATTCGATGGGGAATTACTTTATTAAGATCTGATTAAGTGTAAAAATTCGTAATTTATGTATGCAAACCGCTCATGGTGCTCAAATTGGTCTCGTTTGGCGCAAAATTACTTGATTGCGAACTGAATAAGTTTTCAGCGAAATCGGCTTAGCGGTTTTATGTAAAGATTAAAAAAAAAAAAAACTGAAAAAATCTTACAAAATCTGAAAGAATTCATTATTTATTCATGAAAATTATGATGATTTCAGCATAAAATGCAACAATCGAAAAATGTTATTCTTCAATATTAGAAAATATATTGTTTTACAATAATTTGTTATAAACACTTGAAAATGAGTTTAAGCGGATATATTTTTGTGGTTCCAAGGAACACAAGGAAAAGAGAATGACAACAGTTTGATTTTCTGTAAAAAATGAATATTGTTTTGTATTACTTTCCCTCTGGGAAGTAATTCGTGTGGACCCCAGGGGTCGCACTCATATTTTATTATTTTATTTTCACCTGAATATAAGTGTAACCACGTGCCACGGTCGTGATGATGATGATTTATGTTTAACATTATTTTAAAACTATATTCTGCTTGTCACATCCCACGATTTTAGGCGGCTCAGGGGGGGGGGGGCGATCGCCCCTATAGCCCCCCCTCTGAATCCGCCCTTGCAGAGCACAGCAGTAGCAGCACAAAATTATCAACAGATTTAGACTTTTGTGCTTCCCAACAACAATACTCAACTAGTTTGACATTTTTCTGAACCTTTGATATTGCTTAAAACGAAAACGAAAAGAAAACAAAAAACAAAAATTATAAATAAAAAAATAAAGAAATAAAGAAAAAGGCAATAAATAAGAATTTATGGAAACTGCGAAGGAATTCAATTGCATTGATAGAGGTTTTCCTCGTTAGCTATTCCTGTTCCTGGCTGAGCAATACACGGTACACGTGTTTGTCAATGCAGAACGACGTGAAATCGATAAGGCCAACAGCTTTATGTGCATTAGTGAGTAGTGCTTTTTTGAATTTGGTGATTTCTTATATGGAATATGTTGCAAATCCAAAATGGAATAACCCTATCCACGAAGCCTTACGAATATGTTCTCGAAAAGATAATACTGTTTTAGATTATGATTGATAATGACTGAAGAGAAATTTCACCACTAACAGCTGCAAGTTCACTTTCTTATGTGAAATAAAACTGTCATCATTGACTGGCTCCGAAGTGAAAGCGTGTATTTATATGAACCCTGCTTACACACAAAACTTTTGACACCTGCGATGGTATTCACAAGTTTATAAGTTAAATAGTATTGTATTTTGTGATAAATTCATAGAACAAGGTCTCTATGGCGTATACGTACTATTTCTTAACGTGTGTGTGGCGCCGAAGTTGTAGAAATTCATATTTCAAATGGTGATTTTCATTTTTTTCTGAAATAGAAAACAAAAGCAGACGAAAAATCTTATTTTTTAAAGCAATATCCGAAGAAAACAAAAGGATTATTGTTTTGTGTTCATAGAACATACCAATTTTGTGAGAGTCCGCATTGCATTTCATTCACGTTACTCCTATTCTATCCTTCTAAAAGCTGCAACATTATACTATAAAAGCCATTGAAATCCGTTCGGACAGTCTATATTAAGAAAAAACAAGCAAAAGTACATAGATCCATTACTTCTTCCAAGTTCAAGTGGCAATTTTTGTCCGTTTTTATTATTTTATGTTGTATAATTTTACATATGAAGGCATGAAAACACATAATATTTTTTCTCTGTTATGGCAATTGCAAGTTCCCCAATGCAGCAATGAAATACTAAGAGACAATGTGAGAGTTAACCATAGTAGATGTCAAGTTTATCTTGCATTTTATTTGGACTCTTCCTGCCTCCATTGTCAAATAGAAAGTTTTAACTTTCGAACACTTTAAAAAAAAACAATGAAAGAAGGAGAATTTTTTCTCCGAAATTTCGTCAAGTATGAAATCAAACTTTTTCTATTGTCTAAGTTTAGAGAGTCTGCCATTTGAAAATATAAACGATGGACAAAAACTTAAGCCAATAACCTAGTTGAGTTTATTTCTTTTTTCTTACTTCTAAATTGTTAATTTGTTTGGAACTTTCATTCTTAAGAAATGGTTTCTCAAAAGAAAAGTGCTAACCTGAATTTCGTTGATTTTTGTTTTCGAGTTTATTAATTTAAGGGGACAGTTATAGCGATCATTTAAAACTATCATCAAAAAAATTAATTTGGATAATGTGGTGTGTTGTACTTTGATTTTCTATACCAATCTCATCATAAAAATAAATGCTTAAATTACATTAAAGTAATAACATTTTTTTAATGATCGTTTTAATCACACGTAAGTAAAAAAATCTAATTTTCATGTGTTCCACCTTTTAATTATGGTTTTTAATGATTGCTGTAACTGTCCCTTAATTAAGACTGGAAAAGAGTTTGCCTGGAATTTTCAAAACTTTACTTTGTACAACCTGTTTAAAGTAATAGAAGTCGGTATAAGAATTCATGAAGGTTTTGAATTTCAAATAATATTCTCAGAAACTGATATTTTAATTCCGATTTATTGATTTTGCTAAGACAGAATTTTTGAAAAATGAACAAAACATCTTATGGGTGTTCGGTAAAAGCGGAGCAGGGACATAACTCCACGGGTCATAACTCCAACTTAGGTGGGACATAAGTCCATATTTTTTTTTCTTCAAACACTATTTTTATGAAGAAAATAATTAATTTATTCTAAGTTTTGAGCCTTTATGGTCAGAAAGTAGAACAATAATGATTGAATATGAAGTATTCGAAAAAAAAATTTTCATAAGGCCATATTTCCAAATATGATCATATAACATATATATTTGGCCATATTTATTTGCGAATTATTGTCATATGATCAAATGACACTTGTAATAAATTTTTCTTGAAAAAAAGCTTTGAAAATTCCAAAGTTTAACTAAGAAAAGATTTATAAATAACGAAAAATTTATATTTTAAAAGGAATTTAAACAAGACATATATTCATTAATCATGTATTTCAACGCTAAATACTTTTGATGTTTTCTTAAATTACTGTCCAAATTTTCTACAGAATTGCATTGTTATTTTCACATGAGTTTATCTTTAGAAAAAATAATTAATTTAAGGGGATAGATTTTAATTCATTTATTTGATTTAAAATTTAATTTTTGGAAAAAAAATAATCGTGTGAAAATAAAAAAAAATCGCGCGAATTCTCTTTGGGGCAAAAAAATTTTTCCGCTGCGCGAATGACGATTATTTTTTACTCGCCCATATTTTTTATTTTCACATCTTTTGAGCAAACATTCTGTTTCCGCTCGCTTCACTTTGCGCGAATAACTATTATTATTTTTCCTTTAATTTAAATTTCATATTAAATAAATTAATTAAATTTTTTTTCTAGAAAATTCGTATATGGCAAAATTTCGCAAGTAAATAGGCCAAATAACTTTAGAAAAGGGACAAATAGCCTTATCTTCCAATATGGATATATCACACTTTCACAATGTGTCATATGACACATGGCCATATGACACGGCACCATATCCTTTTCTTTCCTCTCTAACGAGTAGCAAGTCTGAAGAAATGTATGTACCTACCATATGATTCAAATTATTGAAAACAATGAAGGTAGGGTCATCCTTATCGAAGTCTACAGGGTCGACTTAGGGAATGATGTTTGTATGAAAAAACGACGAAAATATTGAAATAAAGATACGTACCTACTGAAGCATCAAGTTTACACTGCCTCGAAGTTCATTGTAATTCACTCTTTCAATACTGTTCATGATCCGGTTAGAATAAAACACTATTTTAAAAAGATAAGAACACGTTGTAACATTTTCTTTTTATATTAGCGACTAATTTCAACAAGGTCAAAAAGTAAAGATAATAACGTTATAAGTTAAACGAATTGTCCTTGTTTTTCTGAAAATATATCAAAAATGACTTTTTTCATTTCCAAAATTTTGTATAAAAATCGTCCCTCATTTTCTCCATTGTCCTCAAATTATTTTTATTCAAAAGTAATCAAAAGCGATACATTTTACAACTTCACACTCAAAATCGAGTTAAAATAAATAATGACGATCATAACAATAACAATTAAAAGCCATAACTTTAAAATTTAAACTGGTTGTATAAACAAGGACAAATGCTTGAAATTTATGATGAAATACCTCGTTATCCTTGGATTGAAGATGCTCTATTAAAATTCTGATGAATGTCTTTAAGTAACAGATAAAATTATTGTAGTTAAACACCTCTACAAAATGTGGACGAACCTGAATAATATTAATACCTATAATACGTTCGTTGCAGATAAATACGACTTTTTTTTAACATTCCGTTTTGTTGTCATGGATTCTTTTATGTTTCATTTATACTTTTGATATACGAATGTACTTTGAAGTATGTAAAATTGTTAGAAAATTTCTGGCAAATCAATGCATACTGATTTTCGTTTAATTAAATATCTGTGGAATGAAAAATAAATGTAAGACAAATGTACCGGTTGTCAACTCCATTCAGACTTTCCTTTTTCGACAGCGAATATTATTTGCAGTTAAGTTTGAATCACGAAACACAAACAAGATTGCAGAGATAAGCAAATTCTTATACATTACTTACTTGTTTGTCAATTTTCGCGACAGTATTTTCTTCTAGATTTTGATTTTTTAATAGGATTTGATTACTCAAAGCCTGTTGGCTAAGTACCGCAATTTAAAGAGGAACAAATAACCTTTCTCCTTGACATATTAACATACCTTATTTGCGGAGAACGTTTTGAAATTCACTTAGAAAGCAGGAATTTATTATCCTTGAACATTTTTAAGTTATCAGTGTGTCAATAGTTAAGTTTTCGATATTTACATAACGCTCCCCAACTGATCGAAATGAATGAGATATTCTAGAAAAAAAAAAACTAGTTAAAACAAAAAGAAAAAACGACTTTAAGGTTTCCTGACCTACAGAACTCCTAACAAGATATTTATGAACCAGCAAGTCCTTGCCAAACAATTGTTGTCCCAAGAGCTGCCAGTAGAAGGATTGTCCGTCAACATAAGAGCAAATACAGACAAAAAGCGATTAACTGAGATTGAAAGGTGAATTTCCAGGAGCAGTACCTACGTTCGATCCACTTTGAAAACTTTCTTTGAAAAAATACACTTTTGCATAAAAACTATGAAGATGTAGTTGAAAAAATTGTCTTGTGCACTTGTTCAACGAGACGACAAAGAAAAACGCAAGGGAAAATCTTTAGTGAGCCTAATAGCGTTTTTTTTTTGGTCCGAACGATTCTGAATTCGTTCACTTGGCACAAGATGACAGTTCTTGTTCTGGATAAAACAGAAAAACGATTCCGAATTTGAAGCATAGAGAATCTATTTACCTAGAGTCGCAACTCGCTCTCTATTTTAAAAAATCACTGTCCAAAAAATGTTGTGGTGAGTCTCTCAATTTACTCTTATTTTTCGTGTCCGTGAATCTGTGAAAGAGGTGAAAAAAAAATTCAATAAGGACATGGCCGCACTGTTTTAAGGGTGAAATAAACTCTGCCAACGTGTTTAAATGTGTTTTTTTTAGTTATTTATTCGTAAATCATAGTTGAAGTCCATTTAAAAAGCAAAAAAACAATGCACTGCACTTTGTTCTGTTATTTAAATACTAAAAACATGAATTTCACACAATTATTTTTAATTTTTTTAATTTTAACTGACTCTTATTTTTGAATTTTGGGCGCAGGCTTTTCAAATTGAGCCTAGGCTTTTCACCTTATTGAGCCCAGCACACAGGCCTACCCATTGCAAATGTATTGGTTCGGCCTCCCATTTGAAATGCATTGAAAAGCCTATACATTTACATTGGGTAGTATATTTTATCAAATTTAAATTTTTTAGTCGAAAGAGAGTAAAATGCCTTGAGTTGCGACTCTAGGTATACCTCCTCTGTGATTTGAAGTCGGAATCAAAAACAAAATCACGCATACATGCACACATTTGCACATGCGTACTCGCGGCCATGTTACAATAAAACGCATACTCTTACAGCTAACCTGCTCCTCTTAAGTTTACAAATAAGGAAAATAAAAACAAAGTCATATCATCTGCAATTCTGCATATGGTGTTTTACAAATACATTTTGGTGAAGGTTCAGATTTCCTTCAGTAAATCTGAAGAATATGTATTCGAAAAACGTTCATTTTCGTGAGTATATTTTGAAGATGGACAAAAAAAAACTACAAAATCTTACTTCCAAAACAAAACGAGCATATTGACTTTCGATTTTGATTCATGTATGTGAGCTAAATATGACTGTACACAGGCACAAAAAGAATATTGGAAGATCCTCAAGGATTTGTATATAAAAATAAAGTAAAACGATTGCGAAGGGGCAATTATAACGGGGCGGTGTCACGACAAGAGATCAAAACAATATTTAACGAATTTTAAAATTCTTAACTTCAGTAAGGATTTTGTTAAGTGCGGACGTCGGTGATTATAAAATTGTGCAGTGATTCATTTAACAAAAAAAAAAAAAAACAGTGCAGTTTAAACCTAAACAGGGTAAAAATCATACGAAAAACTTAAACGAATAATTATATTCCTTCATTAACAAAATTCACAAAAGGATCATTTATTGTCAACTTAACTGAATATATAAGGGCCTTATTTAAATTCGTTTTAATGAAGGAATTTCCAATCATAAATGAGCCGTAAAAAAGATTCATATCCGTGTCACGTTACCCAATGTGTCTGATCCAAATCGAATCATAAATGAATTCATATTCGGATGTTTTCTTCGCTTTTAAGAATTATTAATGATTCATTTTCGAAGGGAAATGTTTGCTGGGAACCATTAGAAGCAAAACATGTGTTATGCTTTATGCATATTCGTTTGGTATCCGGAATCGGACAGTTCTGTGTACCAATTCCGGATTACCAAAAAACAAAGTTGGATTTTACTCTCGATTATTATTCTACTTGAAAAGAAATTGTGCATCCTGCCCTATGGTCTTGTCGGTGCCGCCACCGCCACGCCGCGCCGCCGCCGTGGAGCATCAAGTCCTTTTCTCTGCTACCAGTTAAAAAGCCAAACACAACAAGGACGAAAGATTGATTTCAAAAGGAAAAAAAGCAGGAACTCTTTCTGCTATTGAACTGTTCTGTTGTAGTTTACCTGGGCTTTAAAAAGAGGACGATGCACAAAGTTTCAATCATAACAAGATGTTTTCGAAGCATTTGCATAATGCTTTGTGATGATGTTCGTTGGTTGAGGTTGATGTGGGTGCTGGAAGGGTAGCCTCATATTTATAATTTTTTTTTTTTTGCTCTGTTAAGTATTTCTGGATTGCGGTTGGTTAGGAATAGAAATATTTAAAGCATTCTGCTTAAAAGAAAAAATATACACACATATGACAATTTCTGTCAGAAGTCAGACTAATTTTATTGACTCCTAAAAGAATGAGAACTTCTGTTGGTTTTTTGGCAAGAAAAATCCATTGATTTTTTTATTGATATTGAAGCACTTTCTTTGCCATTGTTTGCCAAGAAGTTGTCCGCATTTTGCGATCATGAAACGATTTAATCGGGATTGATGTGACTGATGTTGACAGGTTCGCCTTGGATTTTTGGAACTCCGCAGTTAACAGATTTGCTCCTATAAGTAATGAAGGCTGTAAATGTAAAATAAACTTTTAATGCTAAATAAGTCTAATTTGTTTGCTCGTTAATTTAGGTTAAGAGATTTCTGTAGTAAAAAACGCACATAATTTTGAAAGATAATAGATCAAAGCATCTCTTTGGCCTTCATCAACAGAAACAGGAACTATTCCATGTCAAATGGCATCCCAAGAGGGTCTTAGCCGAAAACGGAACTAACAACGTTTAAAAACTAAAAAACAATCTTAAGCATGGAGTCTTACTCAAGTGAACAAGTTAGCCTTAGCCTTAGAGAAAAAGTATTTTCAACAATGTATTCCTCAACTGAGGACCATTTCAAGCAGAAAATATTCGACTTGTATACATTATTTGCACAGCTCTATGCCCTTATGGCTCTCTATGTCTCGTTGCAATGACAATATTTAAAAGCCGAAAGTTGTGTGCGATTTTATGTTTATAACCACATAATATTTGATCCCTCCTATGGTTCTTCTTCTTTAGTTCCGTCAAATATAAAACCACTAGGTCATAGTGCATATACTTACATTCGAAAGAGCTGAGTTTGATTTCTCATAAGTAGCTAGACCTAGTAACTGAATAAGTTTTCGGGTAAAGAAAGAGGATGACTTTTCTTGTGCGTACAGAGAGCGGAAGTGTTGGAAGAAATAATTTTAATATTTCCCATTATTTTTGAGGAAATTAATGAAAATAATTATTCGATATAAAACCAACCTCAAAATGAGAAAATATGAACATTTCTGATGAAAACTTTCTGTTAAGGCTTTTACCTATGGAGCATATGACAATCCCATAAATCTTAACAAAACAAGGGTATTCGATCGAATTAAACCTACCTTCTTGTCTCTTTCGTGATTATTTTTGTCAGCGAAGAAAAAGCTCACTACAAGGCTTACATAATATGTATGTCTTCCAGATCCAATACTTACTTGCGATACGATACAGCAATTCAAATTTCCAACCTCGTTATTTTTCTTTTTCAATCCCATGAAAACATTCTTTAAGCCTCAATTCTTTTCAGATTGAGATGAACATGAACCAAGAGGAGTGTTTGATATTTGATATAATTGAATTTCTAATGAAACACAACTCAACAATTTCAAACCCATTTTGCAAATGAAAACTTAGAATGACAGTTACATGACACGCCAAAAAATGGATATTCCTATTAATGATTGAATTTAAACACAAACATAAATTGGCACTTTAATAAAAATTAGACTGCGAGTAAGGCATCAGCGGCGGTTATGTAAATCCATCGTGTTATTGTTACTGTTACTGATAACATTATCCGTTATGAACACACAATATATCAAGTTAAAAAAACACATGCAAACATTTGGCTCTTGCTTTTTTTACCTTTGGAGTATAGGTACTGGTAGGTACTCCTTGTTATAGGAACGTTGAATTTGATGTAGAATAAGGTGTTTTTGAGCTTCAGGCGCGAAGTGGTGGTTCATAAAAAGGTATACGAGAAGAATTGTAGAGAGAAGAAAACCAACCCAAATTGGATACAACCGGCACAGAGTGTTTGAACTTTGAAGCCAGGGATATGTATTTTTATGAATTTAACGGTACATAAAACATTTATTTTCTGTCTTATAAAATAGAGTTTTTTTATGCGGATCAACTGCGGTTTAGAAAAAAATGATAGCTTTCAAAATTGAGAATGTGGTAAGTCGGTTATTTGCCAGGAAAATATAGAACAGAGTTTCGTTAGGTTACTCAATCTTTCTTAATGGACATTTACTGGGAAAAGTATTTCAAAGCTAATATACCCTATTATTTGAGAAGCACAATTAAAAAAATAAAGTCTGAAACGATTTTTTTTTATGTACATAATAAGCACACACTCAAGGGGTGTTTATACCCTTATTATGCCATAGACACAGTGAGTGCTTTAGTAAAGAAGGAAGGGGTTAGAGAGGAGGTGCCAGTGTACATTGGTCTTGAATTCCTGAACATTGCAATGATCGGAAAAACAGAGTGTAGAAGAGAGTTCCACATTCGCGTAGTACGGCTAAAGAACGATTCTCTATACTTGAGCGTACGACCGAAGTTGAGCTCGAGTGTAAACTGATGGGCATTCCTGGAAGCGGGGGTATTACGGTTGAATTGTTTTTATGGGGTGGAATGCAACTGGCTATTTCTCTAGAGCACTTATCGTAGAAGTAACGATAAAACAGAGAGAGACACGAAACGTTACGACGGTGATCTAAGGGAGTGAATGAATCAGTGATGTCTCATCACCGATCATTCTCACGGCTCTTCTTTGAATACCATCCAAGAGGATTAAGTAAGTTACTGGACAACCAGCCCAAAGATGGGACGGATCAAGCTTTGGACGGATGTAAGTCTTATAGATAAAAGCCAGATCAGACGGGAGAAAAATTTCTTGCATCATATTGATTGACAATTGTACAAGTGCCACTGATATCTGGTTTAACCTCCTTCTATTCAAGTCTAAATTGTTTGAAAATAAAAAGCCATTTTCAAACTAGAAAAAAGGGGAAAATAGAACTCAATTACAATCCAACAAAAATACACTGGTTTGGTTATGGTTTCTAGGTTCATCCCCACATCCTGTTAAAAAAGGACCAGAACACGGTTAGGATATTGGCAGAGTCCAATGAAAACATAACCAATGAATAATCTGAAATCAGCGGCATTTTTCCGAACTTCATCAATCAGGCAGAGATACAAGGGAAAGGAAGATAGAGAGTTTGGGCTTATGCTGCTTGCTCCAACTCTCTCCGCGTTGGCGTTCCTCAGATTAACGACGACGGAGAAGGAATCACTTAGAGGAATGAATGTGTTGGAAATCTTATTTGCCTTATCCGTCTTCAGGGAAAATTTGCGAAAACTAATTTCACTAGAAGAAAAGCAGCAAATGTTTTACGAGTTTTCATATATGCATGTGTTTCTAGTGGTGCCTAATGAAGGTTGTCTATTTTCGGTTTCATCGGCTGCCTTGGAATTTAGCTTCTGCACTGCAGTGTTTGTCTCTTTGAAGAGGTTCGTTCATCAATGCTTGAAAGATATTCTGACAGATGTCTTCTTTGCAAAATATCTACATTATATCCTATAGGTTCACAAAACTATATAAATTGAGTTTCCAGACGTTAAATGATCTGGGCATAATTCTTTGTTAGCTCATTCACGAAAGGGATAAGAACAGAATCAATGACATTAGCATATTGATTTGAGTAGAATGAAAGAGCAAGCTGAGAAAAAGGACCAAAGTTTTGATCAAAGCTAATGTGATTGTGATGGGATGATTGTGAATGTCCCTAAAAGTTTTTGTTTCATATAATAAATCAAAATGCTGAAATAATTTGACTTCATGTGTTAGGGGTTTTTATTGAAATACAAAAAGTTCAACAACTTCTCGTACCCTAGTTTTTCTCTAGTTCGAAATTTATAATAAGCGTGTGGATATTTTTTTCGCAATTCGGTACTAATATTTAAGGTCTTATTTGTTCATACAACTGAAAATTGTCACCCAATCACCTCGACCGATGAAAATTTTTCACAAGCGCAAAAAACTTGTATATTCAGCTTAAACCATGAGAAGTTGTTTTGGGTAAGACTCTAAGACATATCTACTTCATCAATGCTTTAGAAGATTACCTATAAAAAAAAATTGATTCGAAGATTACAATCTGCCTGTGCATGTCTTTTTATTGCAATTAAAAGTCACTTCCGGAAAAGACCATGTCACACTTCTGGATCCAATAAAAAGTCAGTCCTATAAATTCAAGATCCTCAGTTAAAGCAGGCCACAAGAAAAAAATTCTCAGAACAAGGTTATTTTTTACTGTGCAAGAAATGATGTTCTTTTATTTCTGTGTCTGACATCCTACGTTGTTTACATTTGACAACAATAAATAAGATGTTCCCTGGGGAAATATAAAAGGCCAAGAAAGTGTATGTATACAAGTCAACTGAAACAGCATAGAGGTGGGATAATAAAACAATTCAGACTCACATAAATAAAACTCGACAACAATCATACGCATTGAAGGGCCGGAATGCGTATATAGGTACGTAAACGAATATATTATGTAATAAAGTATAGCTTCTATTTACTGTCATGTTGGCGTTAGATCGTAAAACTAAAGGATTCGAAATCCTAGAAGTAATGTATGAATCCATACATCTATCTTTCTCAATAACTTTGAGTGAGAAATTGTTTTCTCGTTCTTTTTATTTTAACCAAACCACAATAATAATTGGTCATCTTGGAACTGGGGAGCCAGAACAAGAAAAAGGATGGACGATATTTTATCTTTGATTGGTAACAGGATTCATTGACAAATCGGAAGTTGAAAGATTGCTATAAAGTATATAGCTAAACTATGACAACAGCAATAAAATCATCAATTATTATGAGAGTGTTACTTGAGCATTTATTGAAAGCTTTTAGAAAGACCAGGATGATTGAAGGCTTTCAACCAAGAAATCGAACTTATGTAATTTGCGAAACACTACCAGAACATCAAACGCCAATCTACTTTATTAGGACATTTTCCAGATATTAAACATTTTCAACACAACATTTTCAAAACAAATCAAAAGTTTAAAAGATTTTCAGTTTTAGTTCCTTCCGATTTGTATGCATCATTTCAGTATGAATCGATTGAATGCTATCGAAACATCCTAATTTTCAGTTAAATCTTGCTTAAAGTTTTTCATATGACAAACAATTTGCCATTGTCATTTCTGTAACAGAGAGATAATCCATCAGAAATCCTTGACCTGTTCATGTCCTAGATCTAGAAAAAAATCAAATACTTGAATAATGAACAAAAATTCAAATTGACAAGTAAGCTCGATGTGAAATGTAGGTATCCATTGTGTGATTTTTTTCATCCCTTTGGTTTTGCCATTGACACAAAAGATGTTCAATGTGCATCCTGTAAACAAGGACCATTCATTCATGTGTCCATCGCTTTCTCGTTATTTAACTGGAATATTTGAATGAAAATGCTTGCTAAAGTTGTCGATGAGAAATGCAAGAAGGGTGGTCATTTGAGATCCTTTTTGCGGTATCGGGCTTGTTCAGTATCAACATGCCCAGCAAAAATAAACTTTTATCTTAAAGGGCTTATGACAAAAATTGAAGTGATACCATTCGCCTTAAATGGAGCATATGTCTCAAGTACATCCCTGCGTTACGGTACCTATCACTTGTGATAGATTCAGCACACCATATGGTCGTGTGAAATTGTATTCCTTTAGTATATTCCTGTTCTAGTCTTTAGTATCAGTGATATCTCTTTTAGTCTTTGTTTCCAGTGGTCGGCTGCCGGCTCTTAGTTGCTGATTCGACAATCCGATATATTGTTGCTGTTTCTTTGCTTTTGCCTTTCCATACTCATATTGTTGTACAAACACACTGCAATAGACGATGATGTATTATTAAGCTCCAACATGTCACTATATAACATGCGAAGTAAGGTTATAGGGTGGAGGGCTTACAGTTGGGTTGTTCAATATTTCATTGTTTGTTTCCTAGAGTTGGAAATGAAATAAAATTTCCACTTCATACACAGAGAATGTTTGCTGAATTTAATGGAAAGTGCACTCACTCAACCATATTTTATAACTGTGGCATTCTGCGCCACAAGTTGGTCAAATTTATGATTCATAGCCTTTGAAGAATGTAGGAACATGAATGTATGCCGGTCAGAGTAGCGCGTGTAAGACTTCTGAGAGATAGGCGTTCAAAAAGATACGTTCATATTTCATATAGTTGCAGTCATGATTGGATATTTTTGGGAAGAAGACCAATCATTTTAGTATAAGATTACACCAACCGTTAAACATATTGTTATATAATTAAGTAACTTTATTAATAACAGACATTAGTGGTGCTCACTCTTCGATGGAAATGGACACAAGACTTCTTTGCAAATTGTTATAAGAATAATAACTTAACAAGCTGCCGTTCAGTAACGTAGTGCTAAGGTGTGTCGACTGCTAAGCAGAACATCTTGGGTGCGAGTCCTACTCGTGCCCATAAAGTTTTTATTTCATCTTTCGCGGGTACTGCCTCTTGCGAAGAACTGACAAAACTTACAAGAGTATCAATCTGCCATGAAAAAAGTGCTTCTCAACTTTGCCGTTTGGAATCGGCTTTAAATTGTAGGTTCCCTCAATTCTTCACACACACTCAGAGAATTGTTGATGGAGTAAACCACTTAGTTCTTGACTCTTCAAGAGCTGTCGCTCCACTCTATTTTATTTATGTTACAACCCTATTACAGAAAATACTCAATTAGATTGTTCGGACACAACATGCAGCCACTATCTCTTATTCACCTTTTATAAATAGTAAGCTCCTTCACTCTTTTCGAAAAAAGAACCCATCCCGTATTTCTTGTAATAAACAACATAACAAGTCGTCCATCCTGGACATAATTAAAACCAGGAATTCTTATGAAATTTAATCTTATCACAGCGAAGTTGTTCATGTCTCATTTTCATTAATAGAAACTTAATTATCATACCTGATGTGTGTACTAATCCCTCGTGACGTTTGCAACAAATCAAGATTGTTTTCAATCAGCAACTTTACATTTACAGCAACTTTCCTTGTAAATTTAATTTTTGTGATAGTCAAATATAAAATAGCACCGACCGAATTTGTTGTAGAACATCAATCAGTGTTAATGCAGTCCAAAATATTATCCTCAAAAACGGCATTATGAATAAAATAAATAAATTAAAGCATTTGCTTAATATTGAGAAATTATATAGTAAGCCTACAAACATGAAAAATGGAGAAAAACCAATTCTTTTCCTCAAACTATCGCAGGAAGTTGGTGAAGCAGAATTGTTTTTCAACTCAGCAATAAGGTCGAAACCTGCGATGAAATTTCCGCTTAAACGAAGGCTAGACTGAAGATAATCAAAACATGGACAAATTCTTTTGTCTTTTTGAAGCGAAAAAAAAATCGTTTTTCTAATGACTCTTCCTTATTTTCGTTTGTGTTCGAATTATGAGAAAATATGTGAAGGAGAAAGTTCTTTCTTGAGATAGATACTTCGTTGAGCTGAAGAGCACTCTTATGCTGAAAACTTGGTCTCTATTTTTTTTTTTTTTTTTTTGTGGTATCAGAAAAGCAATCGTGTGTGTGATGTGCAGTCTTTTTAATGGACGTCGCGTCGGTAAGTCAACATTGAAAAGAGAACTTTTGCCTTATGGAAAAGGAATTATTTGCCATTTTTTTGTAAATATTGATTGGATTCGAGCAATCACTTGCTTTTAAAAAGTAAGGATATTTGAGTGGTTTTGGAAAAACCATAAAAATTTCAATTTTCCTTGCAACTTACCCAACTCCCAATCGGATTGATCAAAGTTCAGCAAGTTTCTTGTCGTTATGTTGTCGAATATCGAATGTTTTGTACATTTGTACGACCTTTTCGATAATTTTTAAAGAATTTTAATTTTCTTAAACTTCACAAATATTCAGATGTGTTTAATTGATAAGCGCATGTGGAAACAAATAAAAACAAAATGTTCAGATTAAAGCAATATTTGTTTAATGTGATTGATTCCATTTTCATCATCCGCAGTAGAAAAGGTTTGTAATTTTTGTATGTCAATATTTTCCCGAAATTTTAAGTATTTCGAATTATACAGCCATATTATGAGTATCAATTTGATAGTCGATAGCTTCTATCAAATAGTATGAGTATGAGTATAAACTTGATATTTTTGACCGATTGTGAATATTTATCAAAATTTCCTTGGAGACGAGTTGTTTGTCTTATTGTTTGTCATTTGAAATTTGAAATAGATTTTTCCAGTCAGGACTTCAAAACTTTTTTTCTTAAATAAAACGGAAACCATTTGAGATATTTCAAAAATCTTATTACAGACTTGAAGTACAATAAATGCAGTTATGAGTGGAACTCTAAATCTTTATTCTCTTTGACCTTTTCCCCTTTAAAAAAACCAAATATGTTTGTTTCTTCAGGTTCCAATCAGGAATTTTTAGTTGATAGAAAAGTTGATGGGTATCAAATTTTTTGTTATCCGTAATACCGTATCTATCGAAAAAATCATTCACAATAATGATAAAATCTAATAAAAAAAAATGTTGACAGTTAATAGTCATAATACGAATTCATTAAATTTATTGATTATATCAACCATCAAGTCGATAGTTGCTAGTCATAATAGGGCTGTTAGTTAAGAATAACCCGTAGAAGTTTCAATGATTTCAGTGTCAGGATTAAGGTGAAGCGGACATAGATGGTTATCTCTTAGAGGATAGAGGAAAGATAAAAAACACGACATAATGTCGTTTCAGACTAACTGACACACGCACCAAGTGCATCTGGAATTTTATTCCAGAAAAAGACCTTAAAACCCGTCAATAACACACATATACCCACTCGATCAAATTGTCGAAGATAAAAATCACATGCTTTAGATTTTTCTCTGCCGGTTAACATCGTCATCGCCGAGTCATTCGTTCGGGCTCGTCAACGACGACAACAACAATGGCCAACCAACACGATGAGGTCCATAAGTGTGTTATCAGCTTCCGCATAGAAGTTTGCACGGCTTTGGAATCAAAAGTCCACTAGGGCGAGGGCCATTGAAAAACGTCGTGTCGGTCGGTTGGTCGTTCTTGTGGTGGTTCGGGGCACCAGCAATATTTATTCTATTCCTCTCTCTGGTGTTGGTGCTCTTGTTTGGAGTTGGAACAGAACACGGGAGATGTAGAATACGGGTACTTTCATGCCAGAAAACTGTATCTGATAATCTGAACTGTTTATTGTTGTTATTGTTCTTTGTGATAGTACATATCTATATGCTTTTGTATGATAAAGGCGAACATTTTCGGGAATGAAAGTTTTGAACAGAACGCTGTGAAATATACAGCGAAGAGCGCAAAATGCTGCTTTGGTCAGTTACAATGGCTTTTAATTTTAAAGCTACAATGGAGCCGAAGGCTGTTTTGTTCATTTTTTCAAAACGTGAGGTGTACTTTTTATCAAATAATCTTCGGAAGGGCATTCAAATAAATCTTCAACGTGGAATCGGTTGGGCTTAATCGCTTGCAAAATACACAGCCATCAGATTTCGCAATTAAAACAATATGCACTTGTTTATACATTTGTTCCTTAAATCGTTCCATTTAAAAGCTTGCAATGAAATAAAGCTGATTCGTATTTATTCTTTCTTAAATTGGCTTTTACAGCAACAATTCAACTAAAACTTTTAATGGAAATTTCCAAGGCACCAGAGTTAGACCACTAGAACGGAAAAGAACTCGTATTACGAAAATGCAAATTGTTGGACATTTTTTAACGAGCTTTCTTCTATTTCCACATTTTGTTCTGATACATTTTTAACTAGATCAAGTTAAAGTTTAAATCAAAGAAATTCGTCACTCTGTTAATATAATCTGTGAATAGACATTCCCTCTTTCTCACCCTATAATTGATAGAGAAAGTTACTTGGACTTTACATTTTTTTTTTGTGTAAGAAACGTGATTTTTTTTTTTAATTGTCTAAACGGAATTATGTGGATACTTCATTATCTTTGAAATTAATGAAAACGAATAGATGTTGTTTTTACATACATTGTTGTTTCAAGGAAAATATAAAAAAAAATATGTGGCCAAGCCTTCACCTTCTCTGAAAGATGTCCTAACATGAACATATTCAGTTCCAAAGATACATTTGTTCCTGTCTAAGAGCACGCTGGGATACGTGGATTACGAACAAATACAAATAAAATTATGTACATAATAAAAATGGCTACTGACATAAAAGAGTGTTGACTTATAAGATTTGAATTTTATTTCAATTCAAATTATTTTAAAACTTTAATACAGCAACCCATAAAAATGTTTTGGAAAGAACACCTTTGTGCCGAAATCTTAATTTTAAATAAATTAGAAAGTATTTCGTGAACCCTGTTTGCTGTCGACCAGCATTGAAACTTAACCCAACCCAACCCAACCAAACCCAAACAAAACAAACACAATTTCTCGTATCGCCTTATATCGACTTAACAGAGGAAAATTGTTTCCCAAGCGAACCCATGAACTCGATGTCGCAGCCATGTCAAAGGTTGTTTAAGCTATACGTGCAGGAATAATTTCACTGTGCAATTAGTACCACTAGTTTTACTCATATCTTTCCTTCTGCTCGGAGAAAGACTTTGTCTCGACAGCTTCAATTCGGAACGTGCAAGCCAATGAGAAATAATTGGACTTCAGGAAACAAGAGAAGTTCGTGATATCTATGTCTTTAGAGAGTGAGATGAAAGCAAGGATTTCAAAGAAATGATGTTTATAGAGATGTGTTTTATTACACATAACAGATAACACACCCATTAAATCAACTCTGGATTGTCTGAGTCTTCTGATTGTTAAAACAAAAGAAAGTTTTTTCGATACAAGATATTGGTAATGTTACAAAAAGATTTTCTTCTTAAATATAATTAGTTACGCAAGCAGTTCAAAAAAGTTTCAATAAATTACTCTTATGATTGAATATTCCAATGAAGCATTTGACTTCTTTAAAAATAAAACACGTCCTCTCAAACCCAAAATATGTGCACGTTTTTTGATCTGGGAACATGACTTCCCTTCTTCCTTTTAAATTTTAAAAATAAACCAAAAATAATTTTGAGAAAAAATAAGTAAATAACCCTTTTCATGGATTCAATTTTATATTACGACTATTCCAACCAGCCACCCAGCAGTGCAGAGACCGAATCGGAAACGTACCGAACCAACCTTTAGAGATAACAAGCATTTATTTTTCTTATTTTATTTTTGAGAAGAATACTCGATGCTAGGCCATAGTCGAGGCATTTTTCTCTTTTTTTGCCCTTAGCGAATTTCCGCAAGGTGGACAAAACGGATGCCCATTAGACAACTTCCAACACCAAAAGGGCGTAAAGCAAAACCCACTTCCTGTGTCTCCGTCGGTCACCGTTGTCGATGTGTCTCTCTTCATTACTCTTCTATCCGCGTACCTAGTTCCTAGTCTCCTTTTTTCCTCATTTTTTGTTCTCTTTTCATGTCTTCTTTGAATTATTCTGACCATTATTGTCATGCCAATTATATTTATATTCTGATTTCAATTTGGGCTACGTACAATAATATGTATACGTATAGGTAAGTGTAAGTAACTTCTATTCTCATTTGAACGGTCGGCTCCAGGACCTGAAAATCTATCAATAGATACGGCTTAGCAAAAGGCCCTTTTCACCCAATCTATGTGTTTTGATGTCGTATGGCGAAACAGAGGGATGTATCGTATAGATATATAAAAATGGCTTAGATTATGATGTCCTCTTTCCTTTAAAACTAGGTGTTGCTTGATGTTGAGACTCTTCTGATGGTAAGGTATTTTTCCCTGATGGGGATTTTGTTGTTGATACCTCGTCTTGCTCATTTGGTCATTTGGTTCCAATGAGGAACCACAGGGGTCAGGAGTGCATGCTCGCTTCTATGATTCTCATTTACTCTCTTAAGCAAGAAAATTGGTACCTACACCAGACGAGAGTTGAGCCAGGATAGTTAAAATGCAACTGTTGAAATTACCTGTAATGTTTGTTTTTTTGTGCTTTGAAATTAGACTGGACTATACTTTCTCAGTTGAGAGTTTATTGTTCCTATTATCGTTTGAGTAACAAAAACAACTTTTTATGATTGATATGCTGGTTTATTCAACACCAGATTCTAGCTTTACTTAATGATCTGTAGTAACTTTTCGAAAATTTCACGGTAGAAGTTTAAATGTCCTTTGCAATCAGTTAAATTACAGTTTCACCAGTTGATGGAGGTGATATTACTTCTAGCCTTGTCGATGTTTATAAAATTTGTTTGCCTATTCGCGGGCCAGAATACTTAAAAGAACGATATTGATGAAGGTCTTACTTACTTACTTAAAGTGGCGCTACAGTCCGTTGTGGACTTGGGCCTCAAACAACAGTCTCCGCCAGCCAGCTTAGTCCCTAGCTAACTGTCTCCAGTTTTGCACTCCAAGTTGATTGAGGTCCTCTTCTCCTTCTACGTCCCGCGGGAAAAGTGTCGAAGGCTTTCAAGGCCGGAGCATTGATGTCCATCCGTTCTAAATGACAGAGCAATTTGAGTCTCTGGACCTTGACCCTTCTGGTCTATGTTGTTGTACAACCCGCAAAGTAAGCTGTTGTATCTTCTTCGCCATTCCTCTTCAATGCACACGGGGCCAAATATGACCCGAAGAACTTTCCTCTCGAAACATCCTAAGGCACATTCATCTGATTTTGTGAAGGTCCATGCTTCTGCACTATACAACAGGATGAAGGACCATTACATTTAAATGTCCAGTCAAACTGGATCTACTTATAAAATTAAAAGAAAAACATTTGTTTTAGAGCTTTCAGAAGTCAAATCAATAATTTTTATTTCTCGTCAGTCCTCGTAACAATGTTTCACAATAACAAACAATATTCCAAGTACTCAAGAAGGACGTATCATAACCGTCAGCTAGTCAGACTGGCTTTGTTCTTCGTGCAGAAATGTGTATAGACAAGAGTGCAGGAAAAATGAGTATTTAACAGACAAAAAAAATACCTTCAAATTTATTCAAAACCCATGCACATCACAAAATATCTCGGAACCGGCCATAAAAGGGAAGCAAAACTGCTTTTGTTCCACATAAAGTTCGCCAGGACGTGATTTCTACTTTAAGAGCGAGGGAAGCAAAAGGCCAATAATAACACTAGATACGAACTGTTTCACACACTATGAGTGTGTACCTCCTCCTCGTACCTCCTAACTATCTTACACATAAAGGTATTGATATAAGAAGGTATACATTATACGCGCATTTATCGAGCGAAATAAGGAAGTAGATTTTCAAGTGAAAGAGCTCTTTTATGACTTTTAGATTCCGGGTTCCTGTTATATTTTACTTTACGATTTTTCAACTCGAAAACGATTAAACGGAATTTGCTTTCCTTATTCGTCGAGAAGTTTTGAAGTAAATCTTTATTGTCCTCGTATGGGTGTGAAAATCATGAACCGTCAAATATACCAATATTTTTAAACAGTTATTTATAAATATTCAATATCAATTGTTGATCTAGAAAATATTGAGAAGAATAAGTGAAAAGTTTAACTAACGAAACAAAACAGGAAATGAGCAAAATATTATTGAACGACTTTACAGTTTTGATACAAGTTTTATAGGAAGCCATTTAATTACTAAACCGAATCTTATCCATTTTCCAAAAAAAAAAAACAACATATTTGCAAAAAATGTGAACCGTAATAGCTAATGTAAGACAAACCCGCGATTTGTCTCTTACCGCATGGTTAATTGGGCAACAAAGCTGAAACTGATTTAAAAATACGTTCGTTGGACACACGGAAGTTCATATCTGCATAACTGCATTCTCCCTGCATAGAAATGCAGATACTTTTTTAATCAAGAATTTTGTATCCATTCGTACCTATGTGTAAGCTAAAATTCATTTTATTTTCGTCCTCGAGACTGTTATTTTTAAGGAGTCTACTTTACCAAGAATACAAATTGCTTAACCATTTTTGGATTTGCGGTGGTACATTTTCACTGCATACACAAATCCACAAAGGCTTTCGCATTTACAAAAAAATACATACAGGCCCTGACTTAACAAATGTTCCTATATGGCCATTAGAATCCTTGAAAATAAAAGCCGAAACAGCACACCAGACTGACGCTTTTTTTATTATACAGCTTAAACAAAAGGACATTACCGATCTAGGTTCTAACATACACACATTGTTTTATTGTCGGTTTTTTTTGTTAAGCAAATACACAGTAAAATAATTAAGATCGAGTAAAATCTCTAGACTAATTTTTTGTCTTGTGGTACATTTGTTTTTATGACAGAGTCTAATACTTATATATCAACTCACCTAAATATAGAATAATAACTGTCTGCCAGAGCAGAATCACTGTCTTGAGTAAAAATAAAAGGATTTTTATGTTGTGTGAGATAACAAACATCATATTCATAATAAATGAAGAATTACATAATGTGAATATAATAAACTCTGTAATAAGCAAATTGAGGTTATTCAATCAGGTGTTCGGTCGGTCGGTAAATGATAGAACTTTTCTATGGAGCAAGGGATTTAATTGTTGCGTTAAACGCCAACAGCAACGATTCGTCTCGATGGAATTTTAATTTAATAACCATTTTTTGTGGTACTAAAATGTATGTTTCCGTCTATCAATTTCGCCGAAAATGTTGATCCGATATAAATATAATAATTAAAACCAGCTTTTTATTGAACGCCAATCAATTTCTAAAAAAAATGTTCAATATTAAATTTAGAACTTAGAACTTTCTCCAATCATGTTTTCTATGTTTTAAATTGTTCCAGACTTTTTCCATTTGAAGAGTTGGCGTTGTAAGACCGTAAACTATGTGACCCCAAAATAAAAGACAACAAGCCTGAATGTCATTTGACCGCAAAAAGAATTAAGGAAATCTAAATCCGATACCTTATTTGAGTTTTCTAACAGGTCTGAATTAGGCCACACCACGCTGAGAATCATGGAGAACGAAGCATTGAAATTCTTTCTTTCTTTCTTTCAAATATTTCTATATAACCACTTGCTTTTTGTGTTAAATCATTCAGTTGCAGATTGTTAATGCAATGCAGCGGTCTCGTCGATTGTTTTATTGTTTTTGATTTTTAATAAAATACAAAATTCGCGCGAATTTTAAGCAATGACTTTGTATTATATTTGAAAGAAAAAACGTTCTTTTTAGTATGCAGAATAATTTAAAGAGAGTGACGGCCTTAAATCATCCAGTTCAATTGCTCGCAGCCTAAAATTAAGAAAATTATAATTTTTTTGTTACAACGTAGACAAAATTCAAACGACCTTACGTCAGTTTTGGCGGCCTACGTCCTCCAACTGTTGTTTTAGCTGTAGATATACAATGTTCAAGTAAATTGTTAACAATAAAATCGCAAACTTTATGTATTTTCCTATTTTCAATTTTTTCATAATGAAATTAAAATAAAAAAAAAAAAAAATAAAAAGAAAGAGCAAGTTTTTCTCTTCCTCCAAAAAACTGTAAAACCTTAAAAAAATTATTAATCACAACCTAAAATCAATTGCTTAAGTAACCTACTCAAAGTAGGTGATAATGGCAACAAAAATTATACACATAGAAAAACAAACGGTTTTGGTTTTTTATATGTATATATATTCTGAAAATCGTCAAAATACAAATTCCTTTTAATTCTTCAACGAGTTTCTACAGCCTCCTTGCTCACGTTTTTGAAGGTTGTAGTCCGTACAGTTTCGTTTTAACAAAATAAAAAAAAAAAAAAAACGGTGTTCCAAAATCAATTGAACAAAATAGAAAAACACTACTCCAATTTTGAAGCAGAGAGTATTATTAAATACAGTTTTCTAGGTCTTCCTGTTAACAAAGAAATGTCTTCTTTTGTCTCATATTTTATAAGAATCGTAGAAATAATAGATCGCAAATCCTGTTGGCACCAAAACACTGTTGCCATGAGCATGATATATTGTTTTCAGAGATTTGGTAACTGCATATTTTGCACTCAATCATCATTCACTTGAAAGCAAAAAATGTGGCATGGATAATATTATAGTTTTGGTTTTTTCCTGAAGTGCAATCTCTATTGAGGTAGTGAAAATTTAGGAATGTGGGTCACATTATATAACCTGAAAACAGAATTTAAAAAAAAATCATCCCAATGATATCATATTATGTATTTAAAAAGAGTACACTTGAATTCATTTTTTACAGCAAAAAAGCTATATACTTTGACCTCCGCCCACATCCTTAGCAATTTGTTTAGCTTCTTAACTCAAAAATTTGGCATCTTTTTTGTTAGGCAAAAAAAAGCCGCAAAACAGAAGTTTAGAGTTATGCGTTTTATGGTGGATTTACATGTATCTGCTTCATCTGTAAAAATCAAGAAAAGTAAGGCGGGTGAGATATACGTAGTTATACAAAAGAGTGAAAGAGTATACTATATGCTTGCTTTTCTAAATTGCCATAATTTTTTATAGCTCAGTGACATATGAAGAGTCGCATTTTTTTGGTAACACATTTATTTATCAATTCCTCCATTATTTTCTGGTTGTAGTATCTATACGAAATAAAGTTTATTAATAATTTATTGAGTAATTTTATTGAGTTTGTTATTTCTTTTCGCGGAAAAATTGACAATTATAGTTCTTGGTGCTTTTTTAGCGTTCAGGTGAGAAAGGGAGATACGCTGTTGACCTGAACTCAGTTATAGGAACCTCAAATGCAGATGAGCATGCTATAAAAAAGATGAACATGTTCGTCTTAACCATAATCTTGATCTTGATTTCTATTATTTCCTATAATCTTGATCTTGACAAGATGTCTGCATTTTGATTTTCTCTCTCTATCCAATGAGTATGATTTTTGTATTTTGCATCTCTCTTTTGTGCAGAACTAAAAATGCAGATACATGTAAATCCACCATTAATTACATTTCCCCACAGAGAGTTCACTGGTTCTTGACAAAAAGCAGTACTAGTTTTGTAATAAATGATAGGTACATAAGTTATAGCTCCCCCCTTCTATGTGGACATTCTTTTAGTTCTTCTTTCTTAAAAAAAAAAAAATAATAATAATTTATTTTTCAAAATTTTAATTTTAAATTTATCTAAAAGGCATTTTTGGATTCTTTGAGTATTGTCCGTGGCTTAGTGGAAAGGTGCGTTGGCTGCTAAGCAGAACGTTGGTTCAAGGCCTACTCGTGCCCATAGTTTTTATTTCATCTTTCACGGGCATTGATCTTGCGAAGAACTGACAAAACTTCCAAGAGTATCAATCTGTCATGAAAAAGTGCTTCTCAACTTTGCTCTTCAAGACCTGTCGCGCCACTCAATTTATATTTATTCATTCTTTGATGCATGAGATTTTTTGTTAGGTAAGTTATAAAATTTTTATTTTCTGCCTCACCTATGTACCTGCTGGCTGTTGGCCTAGGCACATTATTTTTGATGTTCGACTCAATTTGAAAGTAATTTCAATATTCCATTGATAACAGTAATATGATTATAAGCAACTAGGTACTATAACAATCCATAACTTCCACCAAAGGCTTTTTCCGTCAATTCCCATATTTGGCTGCAGTTATAGCTATTTCAGGGGTGCCAAGCCTATCATCAGACTTATTTATTAGTGGTGCTGTCTAGTTGTTTTTTTCATTTTAATCGAAAAACTTTTTGAGTTCACATTTGGGATTTGAACCAGCTAGTTGGGAAGCCAATGCACAACGCACTGCGCTAACTACTCCACTGATGTTTTGGTTTCACATTGCAGACTTTTTATTGTTTATCATTGTTAAATAACACAAAACAAATTATAAAAAAGCAATTAATTTTATGGAGTCATTTGAATGAAGAATTATTTTGCTTCGTTCTCCAGAGTCTCAGGATCTGACGTATATTACACTAGAATATCCATTTTATAAGCCGGACTCGGGAACCATCTGGGAATTTCTTGCTTATTTGTTGTTATTTTGTACCGAAAGAATTGATTTTGTACCTCTCTTAGTTTACGAGAAACGGCTGAGGACCTGACGTAATATTACGCTACAATCTCCCCTTATATATCTAGACAAAGAAAGCACCTATCGACTTGAAAAATAACTGTCCTTTTTACTTATGTAACAACATAAATTCTGAATTCAAAGTAAGGACAATATTCTTAGAAGTGAAGTGAAGACTAGACTGCTGCGAGATCTTTGACAATTTTTTTCCATAAAACCAAAGATTTTTTTTATTTTGTTAACAAGAATAACTGAGGGACAGCCATTCAACCAGCATTTTTACAAGAAAAAGACGCTTAATGCCTACTGTTTCTTAAAAAAAGGGCGATTTCAAAATTGGGTGAGTTTAAAAATGGGTGGGTGAATTCGCAATCTCAATTCGGAAAAAAAACAACTTGTCGGATTCAATATCTGTTCAACAGTAAGTAAGTTTATGTATTTTTAACCTTAATTTCACCTTAATCTATTTACAATTTTACATAATTTTGACTTTTAAATAACCTTAAATTTATATAATTTAACATACAAATAAAATTATGGTTTTATCTGTCATAATGACA
>CAKKXW010000001.1:124595148-124606253 GCA_920937365.1 Sphaerophoria rueppellii
AAGAATTGTACAATCACAAAAATTCATATTTTAGATAGGTTAGTTATGTACAACCCACTAGATTCACATTATATTGATCTCGATACCAGTTGTATTAGTGCAGTGCTTTATTACCAAAAGTCTAAACGGTATAGTTACGAGTTTCAAATAAATTCTTTTAGCTGCTCAAGTCCCTACATAAACTCCCAAGTTCCGAACCCTCAAATACATCCCTGAACTCGTCGATTTTCTTAAATAAACTTTGAGCATTGATATGGCAAATCTGAAAACCATTATTTCGTGACGTGATTATGTTGACCATAGCTCTAGTTATATTAAAACTTGTGTCGTTTGTGGATGATGTATCAATTACACTTAGATCACCCAACATGTATTGATTGGATAGATTTTATACTTAAAAACACTAACATGTTAAGAATAGCGGACAAAATACAGAAAAAGAAGAAGAAAAGGAACATCGTAATTCTGATTGGTGTAAAAGCAGCTGCTTTCTGTTGTACAAAAATAAGTGAGAAAAACATTCAAATCCTAATTTAAAAGAGAAAAAAAGAAAATATATGATAGTCAATATGTTATAACTAGTAATTATTGCTTTAGGCTCAGAAAAGAAATTGATTTAACTAGAAATAATAAAGAAAAAATAAGAAATATAAATAAATTAAAGAATAAAATCATAAATTGAGTGGTCTAGCGAATTAAACAAAGTTCTCCCTCAATTTTCAGTCAGTGGCAACTCTGACAAACTCTCAATCGAGTTTACTTCGAGAGGAACGTTATCAGCAGCATCTCGTTTGATGAAGACTCGCCCACGCATCGTAAACACGACTGCGATTTGTTGTTGTTTTTTCATATGAAGAGCAGCATGCAAAATTTTCTGATTGGAAGAGGTCAAGCATTCCCTCAAGTATATGACAACGTCTGACTGAATCCCTACATCTCGCAAGCAAAGTTGACGTTTGTTATCTTTTCTGAATTGTGCTATTGATTTAAGTGTTGTTGTTCTGTCCACTGACGAGTTGAATTTAATTATGATCACCGGAGAGTTATTGTTATTGTTGGAGCGAGTACGGAATATATTTTTTAGTGAAGGTGGCTTCAAATTCAATGTGATGCATAGATGACGGAAAACATGTGTAAGATTTTCACCTTCAGTGACAGGAATGTTGTAGAGCACAGCATCGGATGCCAAAATATTGTTTTCGTGGTCTAAAAGTGATTTTTTTATTTGCATCACTTCGGATGCAAGGTCATTGGTGGTGGAGTGTGAAGGAATATTTGACTTTAATATGGAGACCTCCGTAAAGATTTCGTGTACTGCGCTTTTCATGTCTTGTAGTTCAGTGTTAATTTTTGTGTGTTTCTCAGCTAATACTGTGTAATCGTTTTCAATGGAGTGTAAACGCGTAGTGACATTTACTATTTCATATTTGATTTGCTTAATTTGTTCATCAATTTTGTTGACATGTTCATCAATTTTAGAGGTTAGCTTTTTATCGATGTCGTCTAATTTCAGTGAAAAGTTATTTATAGACTCACTTTGCTCCTGGATCTGCTTTTGGATATCAGCTAAAATATTGTAGTTAATGTCGCTGGGGCTTTGAGGTGTTTTAGATCGAAGGAATTGATGCTGCTTTGGTGAGATTGTGCCGGAACGTCGCAAGTTTTGTTTTTTGCTGGTCAAAGCGTTTTGTTTACGTTCTGATTCGGTTGTGTTTCCTTTATGTTCGCTGGACATTTTCAATGATTTTAGGTTAACTTATGCTGTCACAAGTTGAAGAGTATTTATGGCTTTTTTTGGTGTTATGGGTTAGCAATGTAATAAAACTTGAAACTTAACCGATTGACAGCGTTATAAACTTATTTGAAGAAGTATTATCACAAGTAAGGAATTTATATATGGACGGAAAACTTTATTTATCTGCGCTAGACACAAACACGCGATTTAACAAGTGCGTTTCATTCCTTCCTTTTGTAGTAAGTAGTAAGTAAATTTCTGTAAATTTCTGTAAAAAACAAACTACAAACAGAAAATGTCTTTAAAAAGAAGTTATGAGATTATAAAAATATGCTAGCTTTATATATTTATCTTCTTCTTGACACCTATAATTTAATGTGTGGGCTTATAAGTTTAAGGTATCAAATTATAGACTTGACACTCCCAGCAAACAACAAAATCCTAAGGAGGATCTTCACCACCACCACCACACCACACCACCCATAACAACACATTATTTATTAACAAACAAAATTTACATAAATCTTTTAGCGAAAAATAAAGCAACATTTTCTCGAAGGAAGGAAAACAGATTCCACAAATTCCAAAAATTACAATAATTTTTTACTGTCAGTTTACTGAGCGGTATCTCGTTTAATGAGTTTTTAATTGGTTTTTGTGAAAACGATGATGGTGTGGTACATAAAAGAACAACTTTAGCCAAAATATGTAGATATAAAAAATATAAACCTATCTTCCAATACTTCCTACGGTCAGAATATAGATGTTGTTTATAAATAAAAGATTTTAAGTCTTGAGACGGCAGACAAAAGTACAAAATCAAGTCAAAATACACAAAATGAAAGAATAACTCTTGTATGAATAGCGAAATAACGTCAACACGCATCTCGGGCTTTAATTAATCCCCATTGTAGAACAGGGTGCGTATATGGAAAAGCAAAATAGAAGGTCCTCTTTAATGCAATTCAAGGAATCATATGGAATGTATTGTGTAGGCCTAGATAGAGCAATTATCTGCTTTCCCTATGAAAGACGATTCAAAAATATTTTCCCTTCTACAAAAAAAAAAAGCGAAGTCTTTATTAAATTCACATAGGATCACATTACAACCGGGCTCATATGCAATCAGTTCATATTAAAACAAAGCGGGTTTTACAAATGGTTTCATCCGAATTATCTATACCTAAGTTAAGAGAGTTTCCACATACATATTCATGTTATTTAATATCTAATGGCAATATTTTACCTACAACTTGATTGTGCCTATTAATGCAGGTACGAGTTTAAAATTCGATTGCTCGGGGTGGTATCTCATTAAAAGTGAAAACACAGAAAATCCTTCTTTCGGATCATGTTTTCTTCATATATGTGAGATTGCTAGCACTAATGCATTCAGAGATGTTCCTATGGAAATGACATTAATTTTGAGAGAGTTATAAATCGAATCAAGACGTTGTGTATCTAAAAAGATTTATACATTCAAGCAAAAATAAGGTTTTAACCTTCTTTATGCGGTGTTTACATTAAGCTCGAATGGCAATTTGTCCTTGAATAAAGCTCCACACAATGAAGTCTTGAAATTATGAAGCACCTATAAGTAAAACTGTTTAATTATGTGAGGAAGGAGAAAAAGAACCTTAAAACAAGTTAAAAGCATATCTATCAATCAAAATAAATAAATTTGTTTGGCATAGGCTTGAGAAACGAAAATTGAATCAAATGAAATCTTTTTCTATAATTCGATGACATCACGATAATTTGGACATATATTCTTTTTTTACTTTGTTACGGCATATAACAATTTTCCATTTAATGTCAAATTTGAAAACAACATTTCTACAAAACATGTAAGTTTCTACTAAATTTTTGTATGTAAAAATCTGACTTAAAATAAATAAATGCAACTGAAATTTAAAGTACAATGTCATTCGTCCATTCATTTAATAGAAAAAACTATGTAAGCTTAAGAACATCGAATAATCAAAAAAAAAAAAAAAAAATTGAGTATTAATTGATTTCTGCAAGTTGAATATCTCATTATTTTCTCATTAATCTTCTAAGTTCTAATGGATGTCCTTGTATTCAGTATACAACAGATTAGAATCGCATAATTTGCGTATGATTGCTGAATGAATAAGTTCATCTCTATTCAATTTTCAATGATTTGCTTGATATTGTGCACTATCAACAACGCAAATTGCGGTAGTGATAGTAGTGAAGGACATAAATGTGATGAACTTGATGCATGGCTTGATTCTAATAGAGTTACAGTATTAATAATTACTGCAATAAATGTATTTATTGCCTTATACTATTATCACTCTAACATAGCCCCAACTTGTTGTTGGTGTTAATGCAAGACAAAAGTAAAATGTTTATCCTTTTGAAGCAATCACTGGTAGGACTTTAGTATAATAAAAATTAATTTATGCCTGTATGATGTTTCCACTGACGCTAATCACGAGATTTAGAGAAGTTGATTAAGAACAAATCTCTACTTTTATGGGATTTAGGGTACATATAGTCGACCAAAATGTAGACCATTCGTACGTTTAGTATAATACTACGTTTTAACTACGCTAAATTCCAGAAAAGTCGAGATTTGCTCTTAATCTAATTCGCGAAATCTAGTGATTAGCGTCAGTGGAATCAGCATATTAGATGACCCTTCATTGAATTCTTTTCCAAAACGTTTTGAATGAATCTAAACATTGTTAAATTTGTTTGTTTCTATGCAAATTAAACGTAGAAGAGATCAAAAACGAATTTCAGATTGTAATTATATGTACCTATATATGTAAGTCTTTGAACCCGATGTGAACAATGACGGTTTTAATACAGCTTTCAAAGTTAAACACTGCGCTTGCTTTTACTCTATGTAGTGTTTCGCAAATTAAATTTAAATAGAGAACGTTGAGAGGAAATGGCATATTGAAGGATAAATAAGAACTTGTTTCCACTTTTTCTTTTTTCTTAAAATTTTATCGTTTTTCCAGAACGTCATCAATTTCAGTCACACATCATCGTTCGAATTCAATTATTAAAATTGAATTGCACGTTTACCTGATAAAAGAACGGCTGCAATGAACACTGATCAGGTCTGGAATGTTCAATTTATTTGTTCGGACTGCGATGCGAAGCTTTGAGTAGGACTCATGAATTGACACCTTGATACATCCAACCCGACAGTACAATGGGAATATCATATTAAAACTCAAAATGCAGTTAATTGAATCATCACACCGTAGCTTACAGAATGATTAAATTTTCGCCAATTTAAAGCGTCTACTATCAAAAGCACAAAGTTGAATTCGAATAAAATAATTAATCAATTAAAATATGTACATGAATGTGTTCTTCCGCCTTCACTTCCACATGTTTTTGTCTTTAAAGCATCGCTAAAACTTAACTCTTTCTTTTTAGAAAACAGGTTAATGCAGAAATAACTGAGTAAAAGAGCAAAGTAAAAAAAAACCTCATACAAAGAACTACTTTAGATTACAATTTAGAATTTAATGTGGCTTTTCTTAAAACCCAAAAGTGGCAATTTTTTTTTCCTTAAACGCATTTCTTTCACAAAGAAATTGAATTTATTTCTCGAAGGATTGATTTCTCTTGAATCTCTGTTTGGAGACGGATTTACACATCCTTGTACACGGATTTTACACATATACTACAGCTGAGTTTTATGTTGTTGTGATTATCATGCACAAAACGATTTTACAGCTGACCAGACAACACAGACATTCAAAAAAGGGATTGATTCCTTTTTGCACATTTTTTACACGCCAAAAAACATTGAATTTTAGTAGCAATTCTTCGTGGTTGTAAGAAAAGCCACATAAGATCTAAGAAGAAGCGACAGAAAAAAGGAAATAAAACAGCGGAACACAATAAAAATTATATTGAAATGGAATAGGAAAGAAATTTAATAAAAATTCTCCCGACATTCCTTTTCTGTTTGATTTGTTTTGTTTTTTTTTTTTTTTTATCATTCCTTTTTCTTCTAAGAATTGAGTCCAGATTTCAAATGCTAAAAAGCTGGTCATTGGGGATCAGGATGAGCAGAGGCACACAAACACTCTTCATGTAAGTATCCAATGGTAGCACAAAAGCGAAATACCGTTTGCGAATAAGTATACATTTACATAATGCATCCTATAACTTTCCTTTATTTTGAAATCAATTCGAACTAAGCTGACGGATATAGTTGGTAGGTGAGTTTTTGTTTACGCACAATGCGATTGTATTAAAGAAGCAATACCGACATTCTATTGCATGGGTATAAACATAAAGTGCTTGGTCCAAAGTAAAGTCTTTGTCATATATTATATTAGTTATTGAATCTTCTGTGGCTCCCATGGTTCCGCAATTTATGGTTTCGTATTAGATTTTATTATCAAATATACCACACAGATTTAGAGGTTGCTTGTAAATTGAAAACAAGCGTAATGATTGCGATTGATCCGAGCCTGGGATTGGGTTTGATCCAATAAGCCAACTATTTAGCAAGTCATCACCTGACATGTCTGTCTAATACCTGGAATGGGACTTCCAACTTATTTAACAGCGTTACATAGGGTCTGCCCTTTGATTAATTTCACTTTCTTAGTGTCAGAAAAAAACACAGAACACATATATGCAAAGCAAGGAAATAACGAATAAGTACAAATCGAAAATAATTTTTTCCACCTCATCTTCATGTTAAATGAAGTATTACATAAAATTACTGACTTTTATTTTGTTACCTTTTTCTTTCGCCTTCGAAAGACATAAGAACTCGAAAAGTCGAAATCATCAACCCCAGCGAAGGCTTTGAAGAATAGAAAAGTTATTCTTTTATCTTTCAATGATTCTCCCTGCGGTTACCCATATAAACTACCTACATACCGTTCAAAAACTCTCCCAGAAAATTTGAAAGGATGAAAGATGAAATATACGGTCGTGGTTATGCCTTTCGCTTATATATTATACGTATCGCTTAACCTTGATAAGCAGCCAGAGAACAGACCTTGTATGTTGTTGAATTCCACTGAAAGGAAGGTATCCTTTTGCTTTGAGATGTTATTTTGCTGCTTTGCAAGTCAAAACGTTGTTGAAACCATACATTCAAAATCATGTAGATATACCTACTGCTATGTGGAAGCATCAAAGTATGGAAATTTAATACCTGCTTGAAATTGGTTGAAAGAAGATGGTTTAACACTATTAAGATACTGCAAGCAGAGTTGAATGTAAAAGTTCAATGTAAGTAGTTATGCCGCATTTTGTAGAAAATTTAGGGGCGAAATTCTCGCAAATGAAAAAATTCTTAATATAAGGCATCGCGGTATTCACGCTCCTGTGAATGCTTTAATGCAGACACAGACATATGTGATCATTTTAAAAGCAATACTTTTTAAATTTAAAAATTATAATTTTTCTATCCTTAAGTAAAAATACAATTATTTACAAATTTTACAGACGGAACTACACTAAACTAACTTAATCATTTATTATGCTGAGATGAAATCTATATTTTATTTTTAACGCATTGTCCACATTGGTGGTTACACAAGTCGAGAGATTTTGTTGGATCCACAAGCAAAAAGACAATTGGCACGAAAATGTCTTCATTTCATGCTCACCGGGCGGCCAACAGTGGCAAGACACAAAAATAAGAAGAAGCAAACAATCTGGACAGTTTTGAATGCCCAGAAAATCATAAAATAGAACATTAACGCATGAATATTCATTAAGTTCGGAAAGGACTCAGAATTAGCCACAGTGGAGGTATACCTATAGAGTCGCAACTCAAGGCATTTTGCTCTTTTTCGACCTAAAAAATTAAATTTGATAAAATATCCACATCAATGCGAATGTGTAGGTTTCTCAATGCATTTCAAATGTATACTAATTGTTGAATTATCCTCAATATAATATGCATGCAATTGATGTTTCTTAAGCGCATGCGAGGGGCAAAGCTGTTGCCCCTCGTTGAATTTTTTTAATGTTTTTCTAAGACTTTCATTGATAATAATTTGATCTCATAATTTTAAAGATCATGTTTTACGATTCAACAAGAAATTTAAAGAAAGTTTTTTGGGGAGAGCCAGCCCTTTATAAAAAGACATACTGACAGAAAGGACGATGTGAATACTAGTAAATGCTTCCATAAGCTCATTGAAAAGGTTTGTTTTTTACTATTATAATAAGTTAAAATATAAAGATCAATATTACAAGCATTTGGACAAATCGACGATACAAGCAAGCAAACATCCAATATTAATATACAGGTGCTTGCCCACAATTTCGAAGCCCTTTCGAACAGTCACGTCAGTAATTACATTTATACAAGAGCAATCTTGCCCAAGTTTCTGAAGTAACATTCTTAAGGTCTTGGGAAAAGGAAAATGATAATACATTTATTTTTTAAAGAATTGTTTATAGTGACACATAACCTAACATATCTCCATCACGAAAAGTTCATTAAATTCTGATAGAATGTACCTATATTCACCGACTTTTGCAATTTATCTGTAGAACGATATGATTTGGTAAACTCAATTTTCCAGTGCTTTTATGTTAAAAAATAACATAAGAATAATGCAAAGAGAGAAAAAGTAATCCAAAAAATGAATGGAAAAATGTATAAATAACTATATTCATAATTCTCAGAAAAAACCTAAAACAATACAAATCGACAAATATAATCGCAGCGCAGAGTTCAGTTTTAAGTTTGTGGAATGAAAACTAACATTAAAAATTACATCGCAACGAAGGTAGCTTCATGATGAAACAATAACAAAATATTCTCCGTTAACACCATGTCATCATAAAAGATGCATCGAAGCAAGTTATCTTTATCCTTCGAGCACTTCATAAAACTTTGCTTATCAAAATTCACTCTTGGCAACTTTTACTCCATGTTGAAAAGGTACAACTTTACCTAAAAATGTCCTAAAAGTCAGATAAGTAATTCATTGAATATATTCAGCTAAATGCGTACTTTTGGTACGTTTGTCTGCTCGCCATGCCAAGGATGCTGCTGCTGCTGATATCATTCTGTTTTCTACGCCAACTTTTGTCCAGGTATGAGTGATTTTGAAAATGAATTTTATATAAACAAAAGTCTTGAGAAAATTCGAATATAATCACAAAATCTTTTTAATAACTGGTCGGATTCCGGATTTGAAATAAAACTTCAAACTTTCCATAAGTTTGAGATAAAATTAGAAATAGTGTCTTGGCAGTTAGCAGTACCTTATTTGTAGTTATGGAAGTTTAGTTTAGTCAGATCTACCAAACACATTGGTGTTGTAAGGCCAAACTTTCTAGCATGGAAACATTTCAATTATACATTTTGATTAAAAAATCAACTTTAAAATACAAATTTAGTGTTCATCGACACGAAGAACCCACGTAGTTTGCATAGATAGAAATAGATAGGTAGATATATTTTATTTCGCTTAAATATTATTTTATAATAAGCCTGTGGCCGCACGTTTTACATTCAGAGATTTGAAAAACATTACATTTTTCTTTCAACTGTAATATTATTTTTCAATGAATTAGAATGTAATTAATACGAAATATTAACTTGGAGGAAAACACGACTGAAAAAACCTTACTGCGAATAGATATAGATAGAAATGTTCTCATCGAAAATGTTCCAAGAAAATCAGAGGTCGAAGCTCATGCTGATTGTGTCTAAAATAGACAAATAAATGGTTATTTAAATTTACAACACAACAAACGATATTATTGTAAATACTTTGTTTCTGATAAATATGTTATCATAAATGACAATAATAATTAAAAACGATACCAAAGCCACAATTATTTTTCTTCCATTCATAAGCCTATTGTTCATGTTCCATCTCGTTAACAGACACAAAGAATTACAAAAAACAAACAAATGTATACCCTCATAAATAATAATTCAAATCAGGGTTAGAACCTCAGTTATAAAATTTCGGAGCGAATTTGAAAAAAAAAAGTGAAAAAGATTTGACACAAGATGAAGATTTTTACTTTTCAGGGAAATTTCTTTAATAAAAGTTTATTTAGCTATATTCCTTTATATATTGCAAATTGCTGAGACGAACAAAACTTACTACTGGTCACATCGTAGTTCGCAGTGCTGCAACAATCGCTTCGTATATTTGAAATAACTGTGAAGTGGGTATATTCATCTATTGAAGACACAAAGTACTTATAATCTTCGTAAGTAGCTGGAATTTTCTACATAGTGCAAATAGTCCTGAGGTATGCAACGCACAAAGAACTTTGCTTTCTTGTTTTTTTTTTTTTCATTGTATTTTTGTATTTTTGTTTTGCGTCTTCACTTAGTAGAGCAGATCTTTTCAAAGCTTCCTGAACATCGACCAAGTTTAAAAAAATGTTGACTCTAAGACTCTAGTTATCGCAATTCTACCCATTCAATTTAATATTTCATTAGGAATCTGTTTGTTGCCCATAAGCCATAACCCATCCGTATAATAGTTCTTCAATGGTCAATAAAGGATTTAATTTATGCATTTGAACAACGATAACAACTTAGAGGTGCTTCCACCAATGCCTTTTTCCGTCAATTCATTTATTTGGCTGGAGTTATAGCTATTTCACCGGTGCCAAGCCGATCATCAGACTCCTTTATTAGAGAATTAGGGAAGTAGATTAAGAACAAATCTTGACTTTTCCAAATCCTTTAGGGTACATGCATATTAGTAGATCAAATCGTAGAATAATAGTACGTTAAGTATGTATAACACTATGTTTTCTTACACTATCAGATAAAGTCGAAGAGAGCTTAAAGCAAGCCACATCGAACGACCATTAGTCTTTAACCCAGAAAACTGAGTTAATAGACCGGTTCATCACTTAGTGCAGTGTTAGTTGTTAGTAGGCAATCTAAAACAAACGAACACTTACACAAGAAATGACAAAATTATACAAATACAAACAAATAAAAAACAATACATGATTAGACAACAATTAAAACAATTAAGAGCGTGCTACACTGGTTTTAAGCATAGTTTTTAATTTATTCTTATTAATATGAAAGTCAATAAGATCCATATTATAATTCAAAAGCCTACTCATCCTTGTCAAGGGCTCATGCATTCCGTAATTGGTCCTATGTCTTGGGACTTTAATAAGATCGATGCTGCGAAGGTGATAACCTCCTCCCCGATAGTAAAAAAGTATAGTTTTTATCATGGAAACAGTGGAAATAGCATATAAGTTAGTTTAAGAACAACCATTTTATTTAGATACTTAAGTAAAGCTATACAGCTATTCTTTATTTACAGCTTATAGCAGGTAGTTTAGTCAAACAAAATTTTCCCATCGGAGCGGTGGAGTAGATTTTTGTTTTGCCTTATAACTG